>JAIUJO010000085.1:515071-639476 GCA_023846275.1 Vanilla planifolia | reverse complement strand
AAGAAGAAGGAGAGGGAGATGAAGGAAAGGAAGAAGAAGAAGAAGAAGAAGTGGAAGGAGGAGTTGAAGAAACTGAAGGAGGAAGAGGATGGGGAGGAGAAGAACAAGAAGAAGAGGAAGAAGAAGGAGTTGAAGAAAATGAAGAACCAGAAGGAGGAATAGGAGGAGGAGGAGAAGAAGAAGAAGAGGAAGAAGAAGAAGAAGAAATGGAAGAAGAAGAAGAAGAAGCAAATAAAGAAGAAGAAGGAGAAGGAGAAGAAGAAGAAGAAGCTGGAGTGGAAGATGAAGAAGAGGAAGAAGTGGAAGAAGAAAAAGGAGTTGAAGAAGATGAAGAAAGATAATGTGGAGGAGAAAGAGGAGGAGGAGGAGAAGAAGAAGAAGTAGAAGAGAATAAGAAGAAGAAGAAGAAGAAGAAGAAGAAAAAGAAGAAGAAGAAGAAGAAAAAGAAGAGAAGAAGAAGAAGAGAAAGAAGAAAAAGAAGAGAGAAAAGAAAAAGAAGGAGAGGAAGATGAGGAGGAATAAAAAGAAGAAGAAGAAGAAGAAGAAGTAGAAGAAGAAGAAGAAAAAGAACAAGAAGGACAAGAAGAAGAAGACGATGGAGAAGAAGAAGAAGAAGAAGAAGAAGATGAAGAAGAAGAAGAAGAAGAAGAAGCAGAGGTGGAAGAAGAAGAAGAGGAACAAGAAGAACATGAAAGAGAAGAAGAAGATGAAGAAGAAAAAGAAAGAGAAGAAGAAAAATAATAAGAATAATAATAATAAGAAGAAGAAGAAGAAAAAGGAGAAGAACACGAAGAAGAAGAAGTAGAAGAAGAAGTTGTAGAAGGAGATGAAGAAGAAGTAGAAGAAGAAGAAGGAGAAGAAGAAAAAGAAGACGAAGAAGAAGAAGAGGAAGAAGAAGAAGAAGAAAAATAAGAAGAAGAAGAAGAAGAAGAAAAAGAATATGAATAAGTTGAAGAAGAAAAATGAGAAGAAGAAGAAAAAGAAGCAGAAGAAGAAGAAGATGAAGAAGAAGGAGAGGAAGATGAAGAAGACGAGGAGGGCTAAGAAGAAGAAGGAGAAGAAGAAGATGAAGTATAAGATGGAGGAGGAGATGAAGGAGAAGAAGGAGAAGAAGAAGGAGAGGAAGATAAAGAGGAAGTGGAAGAAGCAAAACAAGAAGTAGATGGAGAAGAAAAGGTGGAGAAGAAGAAGAACAAAAAGAAAAAGAAAAAAGAAGAAGAAGTGGAAGAAGCAGTAGTATAAGAAGAAAAAGAAGAAGAAGAAGAGGAAGAAGATGGACAAGATGATGAAGAAGAACAAGAAGAAAAGGAACAAAAAAAAGAAGAACAAGAAGAAGAGGAGGAGGAGGAGGAAGAAGAAGAAGAAGAAGAAAAAGAAGAAGAAGAGAAAGAAGAAGTGGAAGAAGAAGAGGAGGAGGAAGAAGAAGAATAGATAGAAGAAGATAAAGAAGAAGAAGAAGAAGAAGAAGAAGAAGAAGAAGAAGAAGAAGAAGAAGAAGAAGATGGAGAGGAAGATGAAGAAGAAGAGGAAGAAGAAGAAGTAGAAGTAGTAGAGGAAGAAAAAGAAGAAGAAGAATAAGTGGAGTTAGAAGAAGAATAAATAGTACTAGAAGAAGATGAAGAAAAAGAATGAGAAGAAGAAGGAGAAAGAAAAGTTAAAAAATAGTAAGAATAAGTATAAGAAGAAGAAGAAGAAGAAAAAGTAGAAGAATAAGAAGATGAATAATAATAACAATAATAACAATAATAATAAAAAGAAAGAGAAGAATAAGCAAAAGAAGAAGAAGAAGAAGAAGAAGAAGAAGAAGAAGATGATGATGATGGTGATGATTTTGAAGAAGAAGAAGAAGAAGAAAAAGAAAGAGATGAAGAAGAAGAAGGGGAAGAAGAAGAAGAAGAGGAAGAAAAAGAAGAAGTAGAAAGAGAAGAAGAAAAAGGAGAGGAAGAAGAAGAGGAAGAAGAAGAAGAAGAAGAGGAAGAAGAACAAGATGAAGAAGAAAAAGATGAAGAAGAAGAAGAAGTAGAAGAAGAACGAGAAGAAGAAGAAGAAGAAGAAGAAGAAGAAAAAGAAGAAGAAGAAGAAGTATAGTAAACATTTAATAATAATAATAATAATAACTACACAAAGAAGAAGAAGAAGAAGAAGAAGTAGAAGGAGAAGAAAGGGAAGAAGAAGAAGGAGAGAAAAATGAAGAAAAAGAAGAAGAAGGAGAAGAAGAAGACGAAGAAGGAGAAAATAAGAAGAAGAAGAAGAAGAAGAAGATTAAGAAGAAGAAGATGAAGAAGAAGATTAAGAAGAAGAAGAAGAAGAAGAAGACGAAGAAAAGGAAGAGATAAAAGGACAAGAGGAAGAAGAAGGAGAGGTAGATGGAGAAGAAGAAGAAGAAAAAAAAAGAAGTATTAGAGGAGTAAGAAGAAGAAAATGTAGAATAAATAGAATTAGAAGAAGAAGAAAAAAAGGAGGAGGAGAAGGAGAAGAAGAATAAGAATAAGAAGAAGAAGAAGGAGAAGAATAAGAAGAAGAATAAGGAGAGGAAGAAGTAGAGGAAGAAGAAGAAGAAAGAGGAAGACGAGGAGAAGAAGAAGAAGAAAAAGATGAGGGAGATGTAGTAGTAACAGAAGAAGAAGAAAAAGATGCCGAAGAAGAAGAAGAAGAAAAAGTAGAAGGGAAAGAAGAAGAAGAAGAAGAAGAAGAGGAGGAGGATGAGGAGGAGGAAGAAGAAGAAGAAGAAAAAGAAGGAGAGGAGAAAGAAGAAGAAAAAGAAGTAGAAGAAGGAGAAGAAGAAGAAGAAGAAGTAGAAAATGAAGAAGAAAAGGTAGAACAAAAAGAAGAGGAAGAGGAAGAAAAAGAAGAAGAAAAAGAAGATGAAGAAGAAGTAGTAGAAGAAGAAGAAGAAAAATAAGAATTAGAATAATAAAAAAATATAAATAATATTAATAAAATAAAAATAATAAGAAAATAATACGTACAATAATAAAAATAATATTAAAAGTAATAAGAAAAAGTAGAAGAATAATAAGTAGTAAAAGAAGAGGAAGAAGAAGTAGTAGAAGGAAAAAGAGAAGAAGAATAAGAAAAAGAAGAAGCAGAAGAAAAAGAAGTTGAAGAAAAAGAAGAAGAAGAGGAAGAAGAAGAAGAAGAAGGAGGTGGAGGAGAAGGAGGAGGAAGAGGAGAAGAAGAAGAAGAAGAAGAAGAAGAAGAAGAAGAAGAAGAAGATGATGATGAAGAGGAAAGAGAGGAAAATTAAGAAGAAGAAGGAGGAGAAGAAGAAGAAGAAGATGATGATGAAGAAGAAGATGAACAAGAAGAAGAGCAACAGAAGAAGAAGAAGGTGAAGGAGAAGAAGAAATTTAAGAAGAAGACAAAGAATAAGGAGAAGAAGATGAAGAAGTAGAAGATGAACAAGAAGAAGAGGAACATAAAGATGAAGAAGAAGAAGTAGAAGAGTAACAAAAAAAGATGTATAAGACCAAGGAGATGAAGTAGAAGAAGAAGGAGAAGAAGAAGAAGGAGAAGGAGAAGAAGAAGAAGAAGAAGAAGTAGAAGAAAAAAAATAAGAGGAAGAAGAAGTAGAAGAAGAAGAAGAAGAAGACAAAGAAGAGGAAGATGTAGAAGAAGAGGAAGAGGAAGATGGGGAAGAAGAAGAAGAAGAAGAAGATAAAGATTAAGAAGAAGAGGAAGAAGAAGAATAAGAAGAATAAGGGTAATAATAGTAATTATTATTATTATAATAAAAATTATAATAATAAGAAGAATATTATCAATAATAATAAGAATAATATCAATAATAATAATAAAAATAAAAAGAAGAGGAAAAAGAGGCAGTGGAGCAATAATCATAATAATAATAATATAAATAAAAAGAAGAAGGAAAAGGAGAAGAATAAGAATAATAAGTAGAAGAAGAAGATGGTGAAGAAGAAGGAGAATAAGAAGACGAAGAAGAAGAAGAAGAAGAAGGAGAACAAGATGAAGGAGAGGATTATGAAGAAGAAGAAGAAGAAGAAGGAGAAAAGAAGAAGAAGAAGAAGAACAAGAAGAAAAAGAAGAAGAAAAAAAGACAAATGTAATTAAAGAAGAAGAAAAAAACTATGGGTAACATCTCTGGAAGGGTAGATGTAGCCATAAAATAGTGGGCAAAAAAGAAATTTAATACAAAAGAAGAACAAGCCTCTTAAAAAATCAAAACTCATCTTACAAACTTATCTAGTAATAAGAAAACATAAACATCTACTCAAAATGAAAAACATACTGATTCTCGATAACATTTACAAGTGTCAGATTACTAAAAACATCCAAGATTATGAACATATAATCATCATACCAACCATAGTTGGAAATGACCTTACCATAGTAGAAATACTGAATTTCATCATTGATCTATTAAAAGAGATCATAATAATACATCTAAGTTCTATTATGTTAGAACAAAACTAACCAAACAATAATGGTTAAATTAAAATCCACAGATTACAAAAATTAGATAAATCCTTTTACTTGGAGTTCTTAGAACTTCAACAAAAAGAACTCACTAGAGAAATTTCCTCTTCTTCTTCTTTTTCTTCTTCTTCTTCTTCTTCTTCTTTATATTCATCTTCTTCCCTATTTTCTTCTTCTATTACTTCTTCTTCTACTTCTTCTTCTTCTTCTTCTTCTTCTTCTTCTTCTTCTTCCTCTCCTTCTCTTTCTTCTTCTTCTCCTTCTTCTTCTTCTTCTATTTCTTCTTCTTCTTCTTCTTCTTCTTCTTCTTCTTCTTTCTTCTTCTTCTTGATCTTCCTCTCCTTCTTCCTATTAAAAATGAAATCAAATTTTGAATTGTCTATATTAGAAAATACTTTAATTTATAATATCTTTTATCTTCATATGTTGATCATCATAAGAATCATTTTTTCTACCTTTCAAAATTATAATTTCCAAAATGATTAACAAAATCTAAAAATTTTATAAAATAATTGTAATTGAATAAGCTAACCTAAATCTATATAAGAAATGTTTTGTCTAGGGCGATAATGTTGAACCTATTTGCTACTACAATCAGATAGAGGCATAACTCTTGAACATGGGTGGAAGTATATTGAATCGAGGCACAATACGTTATATTCATAAATCAACTAATCATGTCACTATTACACGTCTGACTAAATCCTAAAAATCCCAAGGGTAGCTAACAGTAAAATTACACTACTTCTAAAGAACATAAGAGGTTTTATATTGACCAAAAAGAAGAGAAAGTACATCAAGTTTCACTAAAATGTAATGCTTTTGTACATAGCTAACTTCAAAATTTAATGAATCATGTGAGCTATCTGATCATGCAATTTTGTAATCAAATAGTTGCCAACTCATTTACATTTTTTAAGTCATAATTTCATAAGCAATTCGATCACTCAATTTGTGATTGTGGTCACGACCTTTAATCCACAACTAAAATTAAATGCAACAATCAGGTCATAATCTGGATCTAATGGTTCATATGAAATCATGATTTGAAAACTACTCTAGTTTATTTAAAACTATCACTTTATACAAATTTCACTATCAAATATCTAACATGCTTCTCATGCTTCTCATCATGTGGCTCTTACAAAGCTTTTATTTAACTATAATTTATTGTCCATTTTAACTTTTATTCAAATAATATTATTTTTCTAATTGAAAACATCCCTCAAATCCTAATGATCAATGGGTCAGTCTAGTAAGTGCTATTAGTCCATAAAAAATTTTTATAAATAGGATAATTACTAAAGAAATACATTTATGAAATTTTTACAAGAATATAAAGAAAATACTTTTAGTAACGATATTAAAGCCGTTAGTAGCTAATGCGCATGTTCACTTCCATTTTTTTTCTCCTTTATCAACAAACTAAAATTCTTTCTTAAAATTAGTTAAGCCCTAATTTTCTAATTGATTAAAAAAATGCTTGTACATTATTGAGCATTTCATTAATCATAACAACTAGTCATTATAGATTCTATTTATTATTTTCCTTTCTTGTTTTTATAAATCCTTTTTCATTGTAAGGCATTTATGGCCTATCTTTTTCTATTTAAGTATTCTAAAGGTTTAGCCTACCTAGTTTTTTGCAAAATTTTAAGTAAGTGTTTTTGCATTCCTTGGCTTATCCATGGGTAAACATAGGTTTGATTTTAGGTAATACCATCAAAAAATATACTTGTGTGCACTTTATAATTATTGTTGTCTTTTGTTATCATAATTTTTCTAGAAATTGATTATTAAATAAAACATAATGTATTTCAAAAGAAAATTAAAATATGCATAAAATTACTTCAAGGAATTGGTTTAAGCTTATTAAAAAGATAATTATAAATTTTTAAAATACTCTTTTTGAGAAACAAAAATTTTTTAAAGTTAATTTAATTCATCATCCCTTTTACTAAACCACACTTCACATGATGCAAGAAGCTCATAAGCTGAAGATTAATGGTGAAACCTCCAATGAATTGTAAGTAGTAAATTGAAAGAAAGGAGCATAGTGACGCATAAGGAAGCAAGTTGATAGTTCAAATGAAGAGATGATAATGTAGAGAATATATAACCAAACTTAAGGAATACATAGAAAATAAACAATTTTGAGAAAAAATTTATTTAATAATTTCTTAAATTGACAATTCATAGATATTGATTCCATTATTTAAGGCATTATTGATATTCAAATTCATAAAAAAATTGTGCATTTGGACGCGGCATCTCAAAAGAACGTAAAACATAAACATCTAAGTGATAATGAGGCGATAACATTTCTGAAGTTTGGTGGGAGCATGATGAAATTTGCAACATGATTCTAAAGTCATTCCATTATTTTTGGCAATATGATTGCATTTTCCTTGGGGCATTTCTTTTATGGTGAATCTAGATAAGTTCTCCATCCTTACAAAACATGATAATGCCAATGCTTTGAAAAAGAGGTCATGTTCAATGATGACTTTGCTTCCAAAAGGATTCTCCCTTCAAACTCAATCTAATAGGCTATGTTTTCACTTGGATGACCCAACATGGAATTACTAAGATTAAGAATTCAAACAAAATGCCTTATTTGAATCTTCCATGATGTGGTAGACTTGTGCTCTTAATATTTTCACTAGAAACGGACAACATTTGGTACTAGGTGTACAATATTTGGAAACTCATAGACTTTCGAATGAGGAACTTAATATGTTTCCCAATGTTTTGGCTCAATATTGAACCTTTGAATGCTCTATTGTGGTTCTTATTGGAGAGCCTTTCAATTCACTTTTTCAAGAAGTAGTGCTTATTCTCAATCATGTGAATAGTGAACTACGCATTAAAAGTAGATTCTACACAAATTAACTAAACAAGGCCCTATGGGACACTAGCCCATGTATTGTTCAATCTTGTTAAAGATCTTTTATTAGATATTAAAATATGTAGAAAGATTGGGAGAACTAACGGATTTTGGGAAAAAAAATTAAGTATTTAGAATGTTTCAAATACTATCTATACAAATTTAAACAAGGACACTGAATGGTCCAATGTAAGAAAGAAAAAGTTCTAGACCCTTATTTGTAAGAAATGGTGAAGATGAGAAAATTCTAATTACTTAAACAGTAAGAAAAATGTGAAATGTCCAACTTTATTAGTCATCAATTTAGACACCTAAAGGTTGGATAATGAATGAAAATCAATGAGGCAAAGTAAGGGTAAGGAAATTGATAAGGGTATGACCGAACTTAACATGCCTGAAACACTCTTACCACCAAAATTGAAAGAATCAACTCCCACGAATACATCATAGATAATTAAAGTTTGATAAAGAACTTAATTGCATAATAAGTCATCTATTTATTCCTTTTTATGATCAACTTCAATGAGAAATTGTAAAGTAAGAGTAAAACATTTAAATCTAACTTTAAGCAAATGAAGGATGTGTAGCTTAAACAATCAGTGGAGATTCAATCTCTCAAAAGCTTTAATAAGGATCTCAAGTTAAAAAGTAATGGCTCTTAAGCATTTTGAGATTGACTATAACAACTTTATAGTGGTTGCCAGACACAAGTCATTTAGAAAAGCAACTAAATTGAATGTAAAAAATTGATTTGCCAAAAAGGACCACAGGAAGCCTTTAGGAATCTCATAATGCAAATATCAAATATTGTAACTAATAAGTTCCCCATTTTTTAACTTCAAGCGTGTACTTAGTTCTATAGTGTCTTGATGCCTTAATAACATAATCAAATTGCACAAAATTAAGTTAATTGCAATGTGGGAAGCCTTTGAAAGTGATAGACAAATGGACATTATTAAAGCATACAAACTTTTAACTATTTTGAGGGCAATATTTCTAACAAAATATGGGTGTTGTAGTTATGGTACTTACAATGCCAAACAATGAAAATGAAGAAAAATGCCTTCACATGTTATAGTGCATGATTTGCAAACGATGTGTTACATATTGAATCATGACTAGTTCATAGAATTTCATTTTATAATGGTTCAAAATATGAACAATATCTTATCAGATCACTCCTTATGTCAATCATTTTTCCATCAATAATTAAATAGAATACTAAACGACTTAGATTCCAAAGAACATGGATTGAAGGCATAGAATTCGGTCTAGTGGTTGTTAGAATTGGAGTCTTCCAATTGCTAGGTCAGGAATGAAGGCCTTAGCATAAAAGCTAATGAGAGTTAAAGATCCATTTAAAGAATAAAGTAAAACTTAATTTGGTAATATATTTTATAAGATTGAATTATTAGAAGAACATGTTATGAAGAAGGAGAAAAATTCAAAGAGTTATAGATTATTTATCGGGCTTGGAACTAATAGAGCTTTGGATTTGCTAATTATGGCTGTTGAAATAGAGTAGATGTGTTAAAGCCAGATGACAATTACTATGTGACTCAAGGATGGTGATTAAAGAACTAATGTCTTATACACAATGGCCAACAATATGAAATGGGATGTTAACACAAATAGAATTAAAGATTCAAATGGTATATGGGTCTTAAAAGAGGATTCAATTGCCAAATATATCAATGATTGCTTCACCTCTAACTAGTTACAACTAAAAAGGTACTTCTCTTTGCTATGCTTGAACTTACTAAACAGTACAACGATGTTGATTCAGCATGCTAGCAAGGAAGAAATATAACAAATTATTTTTTGGGTGGATTCTTTAAGTTCTTTGTTATTGGATGGCTCTATTGGTTTCATTTACTAGCATTGTTTGACCATAATTCAAGATGACATTTGTGATGTTATCATTGTTTTTCTTATTGGTAGCCCATCACATAAAGAATTCACTAGAACTAACAGAATCGTCCTTCCAAAGACTTATTGTAGTAAATCTTTTGAAGGTTTTTAAAGAATTTCTTTCTATAGTTTCTTCTAAAAAGTAATGCATTTTATGCAGTTAGCTTATAGTGTTTGTACTTATTAGTACCTTCATGGAGAAATCAACTTTTACCAAGAGGAATTCACTAAAAATATCTTACTTGCATAAGAACTACTTAATGATTTAAATCAAAAGATCCAAGGTAATAACTCTATTATTAAGCTAAACTTTATGAAAGTTTTTAGTAATATATCTTACTATTTTGTTAAACACATAATATAGAAGTTTAACTTCAATAGTTAATTTATTAACATATTGATGAGTATTTATAATATAAGTTGTTTGTTAGTCGTTATTAATAACAAAATATGGATTCCTTCCAATTGTCTCATTGGCTAAACCAAGGTAACCCTTTATCCCCATTTCGTTTCCTCATTGTGGTTGAAGAGCAAAGAGGAGGGCTAAATGTTCTACATATGCAAGGAACAGTGAATCACAAGGCACCGCAAAGAGCTTGTCAACCAGACTCCCATTTGTGCTTTATAGATGGCTATATCCTCTTCTAAAGAGGTGACAAATAGTTATTTTCTTTATGCTAGAGAGCACATCAAGTTTGTAGATTAATGTACCAAAGGACTTATTTTATTTAAAAATATCAAACACAAGCTTGAGAACATAATCTTGGAACTCATGGGATTCAAATGAAGCCACCTTCCAATCCCTTAACTTGAAAGAACATTATTTAAAGTTAAGAAATTTGTGGTCCACTTCCAATAATAGATTAATAATTTTTTTAAGAAGAAATTACTCTTAATGGGAGTAAGTAATGGTTAGTCCTGTGCTCCAATTAACACTACTTTATACACTAATGGTTCCTTATCCTCCTAACAAGATTATCAACATAGTAGAAAGTGTAACAAATGGTTTTCTATAGGCTAATAATGATTAAGTGTGTAAGCTAAATTTTTCCAACAAGAAATAAATTAGGTTCCTCTCGAAAAACTATGGATAAGTTGTTAAGAAATTGAAATATGTTAAGGATGCATGTAATGCAATGCTTTGTTAGAAGGTCTACACCTCGAAGATTATTTGCACTAGAAAAATAAATGGTAACTACTTCAATAAAAATTTTTATTGATCATGCTCCTAACTTGGAATGATATAGACAAAATGATTCTCACCATTCACCATTTTCATACATGGATGGGTACAATTCACAATCAATTCAGCATGATACAAGCTTATAAGTAATTATCTTATTAGTACGTTAGAAAACATAACGTAGAGTACCTACCAGCCTTCCAAAAGTTACTTACAAATGTGGAGGCACCAAAATAATTAATTTTCATTCCCTAATTGGTTGAGAAAATTGAATTTATATTTATAAACAAATACCCATTTTGTGCATATAGGGATTTTCAAAATCATGCTTTTACAGAGTGTCCTAGTTGCAAAAACTTATGAAACCACTTTGCTCAAAAGTTTAGCATTAAACACATCCAACATGATGCTAGTACAATGTTGAAATTATAATCACACTCATCAAGAATTTATATAGTGATTGCCCAGATCTAGAACATACATATCATGAAGTTAATACTTTATCTAATAAAGTTTTTGATGATTATTATCTGGAAGATGGTGTTTATTTTGTGTATCCAAACTTTACATACCCCACACATTTCTTAAGGATTTTGTTATCTGACAAATAGATAGTGGACGTCTTTCTGGACATTTTGGTCGAATTAAAATAACATGTGCAACTGATTGATTTCATGGGCCATGATTACCCAAAAAAGTTTGCATCATAGATTCCCAATGTTGAAGATCTGTCACAACTAAATTAGGTAATTATAGTAAAGGTCCATACAGACCATTTCTTATAAAAAATGACCATGAAAACATGTAAGTTTTGCCTTAGTGTTAGGAATTTTCAAAATTATTAGAAAAAATGATTCTATGTTCTTATTGAAAAATTTTCTAAAATGGATCATTTTATACTTTACCATAAGACATTAAATACCTCCCATATTACAAAGTGATTTCTAATGAAATTGTTAACCTACATGGCTTATCTCAAATTATTATTTTAGAGCATGATGTATGTTTTTTTAGGTAATTTTGAAAAATACATTGGTGCCTAAAGCAATCAAAACTTAAGTTTTTATAGACTTATTATCCCAAAAATAGAGGGGCAAATAGAAGTTGTTAATCAAAGGTTAGGCAATCTTTTTTTAGCCTAGTAGTAAAACAAGCCAAAATCTAGAATCCTTTATAGCATTTTACTAATTTCATTTAAAATGATTCAATTAATAGAATAATAGGTTTGAGTCCTTAAAATCAACATCCGAGCTTTATTGATTTTGTTCTCTTGCCTTGCGATTTAGCACTTCTTAGTTTGTTGAGTCTTTTGCATATTATATTTTGTTATTACATAAATATATTAGTAAATAAATTGATTTATACAATTTAATATATAAATAAATAGAAAATAGTCATTAACAACTTAGAAAGTTCATTGAAAATGATTATATAAAGATTTGTTTTATGTTTGGGAGACTCTACTTCGAACCATTAAAATTTTCTCATGGTTATAATATTGGACCATTTATAATAATATAAAGACTAAGTATCAACATATATATTTTGGTTAAAGTTAGTGCTACAATTAATATTTGTTAACTTCTATCTTACAAAAAAATATGCCTAATATCTAGTGAGTAGTTTTAGCCTTCAACATCATTGCCAAGTAAAATTATCCCAACAATACATTTAGCCACATCTTATGAGCTTTGGGATTAAGTGGAGGTAGTCTTAGATGATCAAAGAATCTCAACATTCAATCATGTATAAAAAATATTTTTTGTAGGTTAATCAGACCATCAAGTCTCTGATGACACTTGGATTACTAAGGAGGAGCTTCAACACCTAAATTTAGAGATATTAAAGCAATATTAGAGATTTTAATATGACTCCATGGAGTTAAGCTTTTTCTCACCTAGGGAGAGTGATACTACTTTGTTTAATGGCAACAAGCCCAAAATATTTTTATTAAATTTGTTTAAAGGAATTTTTTGAATTTAGATAATATGTTCTTATGTTTATGGGACAACTTAAAGAAGAAGAATAAGGAAAAATTGCATGAAAATCCACTTTGTTATAGTGGCAAATCATCTTGTTTCATTACAATTTAAAAATTTTTGGTATCTAATGTGTGATTTTTAAAAACATTTTGCACACTAATTTCATTTATCCCATTTCCAATGGCTTTGTACTAGTAGTGCTAAATGCAAATTTTAAGGAAGCATTTGGCTATTAAGGACCATTTTATTTTTTAATACTTTCTTAGATTTGGATATGGCATCATAAAAATGTATGTATTTTTTGCAGAATGTGCTTAGGAAGCCAAACATGATTTTGACTATACCAAACAATTTAATTAGTCTATTTTTGTGATCTTAAGGTATACCTAATGGATTTTTTTTATTTAGCAAACTAAAAACTTATAAGTGATGATTCTTATCTTATGGCGTCAATTGTTACTTGAGTAGAGCTTAAAAAGTCATATAAATGATATCAAATATGGTCAAGGTTGTGAAAGATTATTGAGAACCCAAAGGGCAGCTTAAATTTGTTTCCAAGGAATTTTTTGGTCTTTTGAGTACGTATGTAAAGGATAAATTACCTTTTATTTGATATTGACCAAGAAGTACACATTAACCTTATTTCAAGCATGCACTTGTCATTCATTTTAGGAATTGATAGAATTAAATGTAAGATCATTTCCTATATTAAGACAAAAGATTAAATTCCAACAATAGTGAAAAGCCTTAGAACTAAGGTGCTCAGTGACAACTTAAATTTTTATACATGGAAACTTTACATTTTAAGCTAAAAATTACATTCATATGCATCGATACATTACATCAAGAAAAATTCATTATTTTGCCCAGAAAATATCATTAAAAAGTAATTAGTAGAATATGAACTTTTGTAAATAAAAATTGCTAAAAGAATCTCTATTTCATGGTCTATTTGATCATATAATTAGTTATCTAAACTAGGTTATTATTGGTAATGAACACTAAGTTAGGCTAAAAATAAAAAACAATGGTGAAATTCTAAGATGGAGATTTCTTGAACGCCAATTAAATAAATTAAAAGATAATTTGGTGTTCAATCTAATGCACAATCGATCATTCAATTTTTAAATCCAATAGAATGAACAAAGTTTATCATCAAATCACTTTCTATACGATGACAATGAAAACATTTAATAGAATTTTAAGTTGAACATGATGTCATTTTTGAACTTTCAATAAATGATCTAATCTATGAGAAAGAAACTTAAGCTAAAGCAAGCTTTTTATGAAAAGGTAACTTTAAATTAAAAAAGGATAGTTTGTTGAATTTATGTAATAAAAGTTGAAGGTAAAGGATGATGTAGGAGCATCATGTGTTAACTCACAAGCACATATTAATTGAATTGCACCAATCCCATTAAAACTCAAAGCCATACCTAACCAAAATCTTATTTTGATTAAAAATATTTATCAATCATAAGGCTTGACTACAATGATAAATTTTCCTTACCTTTTGCTTTTTTTGCTTTGTTCTTCAAAAGAATATTCATAATAAAATATTTCATCATTGATATTAGTTCCTGTGCATCACTCACTATCGATAACTATCTTCTATCACCTGATCATCTACATCTTGCAATCACTGCTATCTAATTGCCTAATATCACCTGCTTGCCCACCATCACTAGGCCACCAACTACTTCCCAACCACCAACCATCTCCTTGTCGCTTGTTAGCTACCACACTTTGATCATTGTCAAATGCCATCATCAGAATTCTTCGCTGCTGACATCCTAGTCACATCATGGTTGATGTTCGATCATCATATTGTATTAATTTTTCTATCTCATAACAGTTTTCACAAATTTTTATATTTTGTATTAAATATAATTGATCTACTTAGAGTTAATGTGATGGAATTGTGAAGATTTGTATTGATTCTTTAGTGATTTAATTGAAAAATTGCCCTTCTCTATATATTTTGCATTTAATATTATTGATCTTTTAAGAAATAATGTCATGAAAAATCTAAAGATCTCTTTTAGATTCTTAAGTGATTTAACTATAAAATTATCATTCAATTTTTTCCATGCTTATGATATTTTCCAAAGGTGTATTTTCCTTTTATTTTTTTCATACATGAAGCTCTCCTCCAACTGCAAATAAGAGAGGCTCTCTCATTATAATGTAGTTATTAATGAAATAAATTTCTCTTATTCTTGTGCTTCCACCTTTGTGAGAAAAGAGTGTTTACCCAACTCTAGTTTTAGAGATATGAACATTCTTTTTTAAAGAGATAAGATTGAATGTGAGAGAACTTCTTCTAGAAGAGCTAACAAACAAACAAATTCACCTTTCTGTCAACACTTGTAAGTCTTCAACCACTTTGTTCCTCATTTTGCCCAATCGCCAAACTATCACTATCCTCAACAAGGCTCGAGATCCTCACCAACATTCTTGTTATGCCATTATCATCCCCACTTATCCAAATTGCCAACACATCATTCTTTTTCATCTTTGATACTTTAGATGTTAACTCAAAGGAAATATAAGCCACCATCACCATAAACGTGCACTCTTTTTATGACTTCTATTTTCTAAATGATAATCTAAAGTAAATATTGCCCTTTCATTTTTTCAAGTACTCCAAAAAAAGTTTTTCTTAAAGTCTTTTTTTATTTGAGTGAAATTTGATGCGATAAAATTGATTAGCAAGACTTTATACTTAACTCTTAATGTGTTGCCACATGCTCCACTTAATAATCTATGCTATAAATTTAGAGTCGAATATTTAAATAATTATAAAATACCTCACACACCATCTATCCCTAATTTAATGTATGGTATCCTTTAATATTTTCTAATAATCTATTAAGCTTTTCTATATATTGGCTCAAAATTACATCATAGAAAAAGTTTACTTAATTTTATATAAACTTTGGTTTAGTTCCATGGTTTTCTACTTCATATTTTAAGAAAGTAATTTAAAAAGATTCTAATAATAATGCTTTTTACCTTCAAACAAATTTCCATTACATAGTGTGTCCACTAAGGAACTCTTAATTTGTTTTGGACAAATTTTTTCTTAGGCGATCATACAAAAGCATGGATATGACTCCTATCATCTTTCTTAAGAACCATATAGTTTTTTGTACAAAGTGGTTTGGTAAAAGTGAGACCATGATCACTCATCATTTTTTTTGAAAATAAATGCCATCTTAACTTTTTTAGTCCATTATTATAGTTACTTTGTATTTACAAATTATTTTAAATAAAACAAATATGTAAAAAAAGATGATATCACTCATTATTCTCCTTTCCTTATATCCCCATGTGTCAAAACTTTATATGATCACCAGGCCTAGTAGGTGTTCTCAAATATCAAACTAAAGTTAAGAATCAAATGAAAGCAAAAGATAAAAAATAAATCACTATTACATGCTAGAATTATAATGATTAATAGCGTATCTCACCTAGATGGTTATACAAATTCTTTGAAACCAATAATGTGAATCAAAACATAGAAGGTAAAGAGATAATAAGGGAAGAAGTACCACACTTAATAATCTAGTAAAAAACCCCAAGAGTCATAAAAACCATAGAAGATAAGATGTTGCTTCTAATGAATGTCACCGAAGTACCTAAAAGACAAATCATAACCATAGAAGAATAAATGAACCTTCTAATGAGACAAAGCTAAATTATGATCTTGATATGCCTAGTAAAGAAGAAAGAGTTAGGAGGCATAAAAAGAGAGAGAGAGAGCATATCCTTAATATGAAACCAAATGCCCTAACTTTTAATGATAATTCTAATCCTAAAGATTATGTGGATTAATAGACTAATATGAATGATTGCTTCAACTAGCCCCAAATAATTCAATACAAAAATATTAATTTATTATGACTAAACTCAATGATACTATAAATAGGTTTTGTAGAAACCTAAGAGTGGTAAGATGTCAACAATTATGAGGAGATATCCCAAACCTATAGAAACCTTAACAATAGTTTATACAATAAGTTTGCTCTATTAGTCTATAACAGTGAATTGTTGGTTGAATAACAAACTTTTTTTGAGGTGGTAAATTTATTAAAGAGTATATAAACAAGGTTGAGGACTATAAACTTCAAAGTGATATAAATGAATTCAAACATGTAGTACTCTCTTATTTTAAGGTTTGTTTAATATATTTATATATATATATATATACATATATGTATATATATATACATATATATATATATATATATATATATATATATATATATATATATATATATATATATATATATATATATATATATATATATGTTGAGTTTAATTTGAAAGATGATACTGCCCTAGAGAATACGCATTATATAACTTGAAATATAAAAAATGGAACAACATATTTTAAAAGAAATGGCCTTCTAGTAGTTTAAATGCTTGCACTAAAATTCTTGCTTAACCCACTTATAAATGCAATTCATCTATCCCCTCTACCATTGTTTCTAAATCTCCTAAACCTATAGTATCGTCCATGTCACTACATTCTTCAACCATTTTTGTTCCAAATTACCCAACCTAGAATCTCCTATTTTAAGGGCCATGAAAACATACAGCTATCAACTACTTAAAAAGTTCCATGGTTACAAACTTATGTTGTAATAATGAACCAGAACTATCAAAGGAAGAAGAAAATAGAATGTCTAATAAGGATGTTGTGCAAGAATTGGAAAATATGAGACCTTTAGTAGTTTTTAATGGTTAGGTGCACCTTTATAGTCCCATAACTATAGGATGACTAGAGGTGCAGCACTAGAATAAAAATTTAGGAACAACCTTGTATGATGATCATCAATATTGGTAATTGCATCAATACAATATACTAGTAAGCAATAAGAGTTTCTCCATTGAAACATCAAAACCTCTACTCTGTCATGAATAGATAAACCTAAATACCTTTTAAGTAATGATGTTATGTACCCCTAAAATTTGAAATATTTAGTGGTGATAATTTATTTATTGTCATATTTGTGCAATTAAGTCATCTTATGCAAGGAAGACCAAGGGTTTTTTATTGGGATACATCTTTCAAGGGTAAGACTAACATGTGTTCTTTTAATTATGAAGGAAAATCCATCACATTTTACCATTCTGCACTTCATCAAAAATCCAAGTCACTTAGCTATGAAATCTATAAAAAACGTCTTAGCCCATTAACAAAAAAAAGGAAAAGAGAAATAATTTGAGATTGATTACATTACCTTAAGTTAAGAAGAGCATTTATCAAGCAGACTTACTTTGGACTTTTATAATTGAGAATTTAGCCACCATCATACTAAACCTACCACTTATTGTATAGGGCTTTCTAAACAACTTTTTCTATATTTTTCTAAATGAATTACCTAAAACTCTACCAGACATGCAATACATAAAACTGATGATCAATCTAGTTCTTAAAGTGAGCTTACCAAAATTCTTTATTATCGATTAAGCCAAGAAACTCATACTATACAAGCTCATCAGAAAAAACCTATTTAAAAAGACATTTATCCAAGAAAGTATTGATCCTAGTGCTATCGTTATACTTTAAGCAAGCAGAAAGGATGAAACATGGATGATATGTGTTGATAATCATATGATTAATCAAATCACAATAAAATATAGGTTTTTATGTTTTGTTTAGGTGCCGAATTAAATTAGATGTTAAATGCCATCAAAGTTTCTATAATAAAGTTAAAAAGAATTTACCCTTAATAAAAGATTACAATGAGAGATGAATGGAATATAATATTTAAGACTAAAGTTAGTTTATATTTATAGTAAGTGATGCCATTTTGGTTATAACACACACTAAGTGAATTCATCAAATTAATGACCTAGGTTTTAAAGCCATACTTATGGTAACTTATCCAACTTTATTTTGATGATTTTTTTGTCTATAACTAGTTTATTTGCATAAATTATGTTGCACTCAATAAAAGAAATACTTATTTATCAATCTAAGAAAAATTTGAATTCTTAACGATTAAGGTTGCCTTATTATGGTACTTAGTTTCTTCTAAAAGATTGTTTATTAGCTACATCAAAATAAAGATATTTATGAGTGGCCTATCAAAAAAATAATTTATGACATTAAAAGCTTTCACACTCTTGCCATTTTTTGTCGATGATTTTTATGACATTAGTGCTATTGTCACATTGATTACTAAATGTTTTAAGCATGGTAAACATACTTTGAATAAATATATACTCCTAACTTTTAAAAAGTTGAAAGAGATTATAACTAAGGAACATATTCGAACACTACTTGATTTTTTTTGCTACTCTTTAGGTTGTATGCAATGGACCAGAAGTAGGGATAAGTTGTGTCCTTTGTCAAGATAAATATCGTATTGCCTTCTTTGATAAGAAACTTAATGATGTTAAAAAGAAGTGTTATATATATGAAAAGAAATAGTTTAATCTTTAAGTTGTTAGAAATATTACTTGTTTTCAAAGAAATTGTCTTTTACTTTAACCATAAAGTGCTAAGGTTCTTAAATACCCCAATGAGACCTTAGTTATACATTTGTTATCAAACACGAGCCTACATTAAAAAATAAAGTTGTTCATGCATTTAATCAATGTGTTCACTTATTAACAATTTTTTATCAAGGCCCAAAATTTTACAAAATTAAAAACCAATATCTTTTGATTATTATAACTTTAAACCAATTTTTATTAAGAAATAAAATCTACTCCAAACCTTGTATCTAGAGATTTTAGCTTAAAAGATAGTTACTTATAAACGAATAAAAGGTTACATGTCCAAAATTCATCACATAAATAATTTTTTGTTTGTGAAATACATGTTGAAGGATTATCTTATCATTTTTGAAGTCATAAGACCCATTGAGATATTTTAGAGAGATTTTATTTGCGCATAATAATATATTATTGTACATCTATTGTAACCTAATTTCACATATGAATAGCTAAAAAGTATTCAAATGTAAGCCAAGGACTTACATTCCACTACCCATACTTGACAAGCTATGGGAGTACATAAATATGGATTTTGTATTTAGATTACCTAATATCTCATCAATGCATGACATTATCCTTGTGATCATTGATTGTTTCTCTAAAATAGCTTAAATTATCCTTTGTCATAACACACCAAAAGCAACTAATGTAGCTACGATTTTTTTCTATGAAATAATTAAATTATGTAGTGTTTTAATGACCATAATATCTAAATGAGATGTAAATTTACTAGTTATTTTTGGAAGATATGATGGCATTACTAGAAACTAAGCTAAAACATTTTTCAGTCTACCACCCTTAAGTAGATGGAAAGATAGAAGTATTAAGTCATAGTTTGAAAAATCTTCTTCATAGCTTCATAGAGAAATAACCTAGTTTTTGCGGAGCAACTACTACTATGAGCAAAATTTACATAAAATAATATTATTAATCATAGTATTATTCTAAAGCCCTTTGAAATTTGTCTTAGTAATAAGCATAGATCATTGATTGTTCTTATTCCCTTAGTAGTAGACTTTCATACTTCCAATTCTACTTCTTTCTTTGCTTCTCATATTTTTTTATTTCAAAAAATAATATATAGAAACTTAATTTAAGTAATGAAAGCTATAAGAAAGTAATAGATGCCCATAAAAAAGTTAATAAATTTCATTTAAAAAGATTATGTTATAATTAGATTTAGGTTAGAATAGTTCCCTTTTTGAGCTTACAAAAAATTCAAAGCATGTGGAGCTAGACATTTTAAGATTGTCAAAAATATGGAACTATTGTGTATGTAATAGATTTGTTTGAAGAATATGGGATTGGTGTGACCTATAATGTTAAGGATTTAGTCTCATATAAGGTGCTACATCTAATACCTAGTAAGTCATTTGAGTTTAATTCTCTTATGTTGAGTGAACTCATTCCTACTAGTGCTTTAGACTTAACAGTAAATCTTTAAAATATGAAAAATAATTTAGATCATATGAAAATTCTAACCAAAGATTGTATACTTAAAAAAATTTTAGTTCATTACAAGGGAATTTCTCTGATCGAGTACTCTTAGCTTACATTTTATGACTTATATTATATCATGCCATAGTTGTTAGAGCATAGTTATACCCATCACATTTATACTATCATGCCAAGCTCTCTCCCACCTAGGGAGGATGATGTAGAAGCAAGTTGTGTTAACTCACAAACACACACTTAATGGCATCATGTTAGACCCACTCAAACTCAATGTCATACTTGAGCCAAATCTTATTTTGATTAGTCATCGCTGTCAACTATATAGCTCAACTATAGTACTTTAGTTTTTCCTTTGATTATCTCTATTATTTTTTCTCTGTTTGTCTAATCATTTGAAGTAAAATATGTCATCATCGTTGTCAGTTCTTGTACATGTATTGCTTGCTATAATTAGCCTTTCGTCATTTCGTGATCATTAATTTATTCCAATCTCTAGTACCTACTTGCCTAGCATCTCTTGGGTGCCAACCCTCGTTATTTTTCCTTCTATTCCTTAGCTGCCTACCATCGCCTGGTTTCCTGTCAGCTAGCACACTTTGTTCACTATTAATCATCGTCATCTGTCTTATCGACAATTGTCACTCTAGTTAAATCATCATTAACATCTAATCATCATGTTGCATAATCGCATAATTTTTTCTATCCCAATTTTTTCCATGTTTTCCTATGTTTTATATTTAATGTTGTTTAAACACTTGGAGTTAATGTCATAAAATTCTAATGGTCTTTCTAAATTCTCAAATGATTTAATTATAAAATTCTCCACATATTTTATATTTAATGTGGTTCACCTATTAAGAGTTAATGTCATGAAATTGAAAAGATCTCTTTTAGATTCTTAGGTGATTCAACTTCAAAATTATCTTTTCTACTTTTCTATGTTCATCATATTTCCCAAAGCTGTGTTTTACTTTTTTATTTTTTTCATGCATTGGGCTCCCTTTTATTTATAAATAAGATGGGTTCCCCAATTATAGTATAGTTATTGATGAATAAAATCTCTCTTATTTGTATGCTTCCACCTTTGTAAGCAAAAAGTGCACGCACAGCTCTAGTTAAAGAGATTTCAACTTTCCGTCCTTTGTTAGGGACAAGGAACAAAAGTGCGAAACCTTCTGTCAAGAGAGCAAGCAATCAAACAAATTTATACTTTTGCAAACAGTTATACGCCTCCATCGAACTTTCTAACTCTCCTTATCCAATCACCAAACTATCACCCTCCTTAAAGAGGTTCCATATCCTAACTAACCATCTTGTTATCCTTTTAATTATGCTTCATCACTAATCGAAGCCTCCATCTTATTTCCTTTTTTCATCTTTAGCCCTCATGTTAACTTCGAAGGAAACCATCTGCCACCTTTACTAAAATGTTATGCTCTTTCTATATTTTTTTTTAATTGATAATCTAATATTAAAGTTGCTCTTTCTTTTATTAAACTACTCAACATTTGTCTTAAAATTTTTATTTTATTTGTGTGAAATTAGTTGTGTTAAAATTACTCAATAAAACTTTATACTTAACACTTAAAGTGTTTCCACCTGCTCTACTTAATAATTCATGCTATAAATTTGGAGGCTAACCTTTGAATAATTATTAGCTACCACATATGTAACCTAGCCATAATTAGTGTACTATATCTTTTATGATTCTTTAATAATTCTTAAGACTCTTTAATATTGTAGGCTCTAAATTAGACTCTAGTAAAAACTTAGTTTGTCATACATTAATGGATTATCTCAAAGGTGAATAGACTAATAGAGAGGTATAACATTTAGCTTAGGAATTAGTATAGAAATTATTTCATTGTGCGAAACATTTCATTTAAACATTATGGAAACATAGAGGTAAGAATTTGATTGTAAGTGTGTGCTAATATACTTGCTATAATAATGAATACTACTTAAGCTAAAGTAAAATGTTTATATTTTAATACTTTACATGAAAATATTTGCTCAGTTATTAAATTTTGAAAAAGGAAAAATTGTTTTTCTTTGCCTACTATGTTCTTTATTTGGCTCTTGCATTACTTTGCTTCCTTAATATTTTTTTCTTGGAAGTTCTTAGATGTGCATTTTGGAAGGGCTTAGAAGACATAAATCACAACATTCATCATACAATTGTTATTAGACATTCTTTAGTAATAGTTATTGAAAGATTAGGTTATGATTTATAGTTTTATATCTAAAAATGGATACACTAAATTATTTTTTTCCCTTATTTTAATATTATAATTGTTATTTTTTCCTCTTAGCATTAATTAGGAGAACAATCCTATGCTTTGTTTCAAGTAATGAAGAAATCTCTTAGGACTTAGTTTTATGGTTTGTTAGAGTTTTGTTTAGTCCCATAGAAATGTAATGAAGGTAAGTTCTTGTAACCAAAAAGTAATGAGGATAATATTTGGGCTCATTAAATGGTAGAGAGGACTTTATGCTTTAGCTTATGTAAATAGCGTTTGCAAAACATCCTCTACTTATGAAGGATTGGTTTGGTAGTGACAAGCTTAAGCTTGGCAACTTAAGGATTGATGAAGTCCATAGTTTTGTTGGAAAAACCTTGTAATATTTTCTCAGTACTTTTCTTTAGTACATATTTATAAATCTTATTTCTTGATTCTTTTGAAATGTTTTAATCATTACATGCAATATTTGATGATCCATTGTAATTCTCTAAAAAAGATCTAAAAACTTTAATAACTCTAAATTCACCCATCATGGGTTTAGTTACAACACATCTAGTGAGCGGAACTCCAAACCTTACAAATAAGTACCATAATAACCTAAAAATGCTACTAGTTGTTATCAAAGAACCTTATGAGACCTAATGGTGGGCAAACTATGACTATTGTATAAACTCTTATCTTATAAAAATTAAGAGCTTATAAAAGAACATCAATATAAGTATGTTGAATCTTTTGTGCTTGCGATAGGATGAGAATTATCGTTAAATACATGTATCAATATCAAATAACGTATTATATGACAACCCTAGATTTATAAATTATATTGTTAAATGACCTTATTCATGGATTACATAAGAAAAAAAAATAATTACATCAGTACAATTCATAGTATCAATTATGAAGTTATTTAAATAAATGATTCATGTTTATATTAGATCATTCTTTTCATTGCTTCACTTCAGTTGACCTAGCATAACATGTATAACATAGTTGGAAAAATATTACTATTTCACAACACTAACATATCACATATTAATTGTCACTTGGTTGATTTTTACACTTGTTTGTGTTGATTAAACGTAAGTTAAAAAGACCATTAGCATTAACAAAAAAATTACATCCATTTCAAAGTTTTGTTATCTTAATGTTATGAAATATTTGTGCTTGTAAAGTTACATAATACTTTGTGTCAAACCTAAATTTCATGGTGTTAGGTACAAACATCTGATATGTAGGTGGAGTCATTCAAGTAGGAACGTAATACAGGTGAGTATTATTACTTTGAAGTGCATTATGTAATGCCAACTAGTATAGGAATTTTGTTTATGGTGATCTAATATGTTAGTGGCATTGGAGTACAAAATATTTTTTCCAAATTTAACATTTATAGGGTTGGCCCATATTCATTTGTGGTAAGCCTTAGTGATGTAAGGTATGCTTATGTTGTACAATAATATGTTTAGAATTCGAAAACTATGAAGACTTTTACAAATTGTCAGGGAAAAAGAATTTTTGTAAAGTTGTAATACCACAATTTGGAGGAAATTATGTGTTCTCAAGTTCCTATAAATATGCCTCATTTTTCTCACATAATGTGGTTAAGAAAAATGTGATAGTTTTGAATCATATTTAACCATCAAGCATCATTTCATTTAAAGGGAGGTCCTTTGTGAGACTTTTAATTGAAATAACATTTTTGGACAATGTTCAAGCACTTTCTTCTACTACTTTAACATAGTACTTTCATACATTTATAATCATACAAATCATATGATTTTCTTTTAAAACTACTAATCTTAATGAAATAGTGATATTTTTTACATATCCATAAAATCTAAAAGGGTTAATCTTTTCAGAATTATATTGCAATAACATTTTGAAAATTTGCCTTGGCTCTACTTGTAAGGAAAGATCCTAAATCAAGTCCTTCTAATGAGGGGAAGACTAGCAACCTTACATTGAAGCATTGTATTGCCATAGCATTGAGTGCAAAAGTAAAGCCTTTTGTTGGTGGAGATTTCAAAGTTTTACTCCAAGGCTTGGAGTAAAGTGTATTATTGAGGTAAATACATCTTGTATTCTTCTTTATCGAGGAATCGGCATAAGGTATTTTAATAAATGACTGTTTGTGTGATGCTTTTTTGTTATGCTCAAGTTAAATAAAGGAGTTATTATATTCCCATGGCTCTAAATTTATGGGGGGTGTATAATAAATCCCAGTGGATGAATATATTTAAAAGTTTAATCTAGCTTAGTTTCTTCTATTTTTCTTCATATTTTCTTTTTAAGAACCAAAATGCTAAAATTCAAAATAAAGTATGATTTTGAATTATCAAAAAATTAGATTAATGGGAATTCTCCAGTCTTGGTTATGCCTAAGGGCGAACAAGTTGTGTAAAAGTTGGTTGTTGCTTTGTGTAAAGAATTTATCTATTCCATAGACTTAACATTGTGCAGTACATCTGCTATAGGCATATTACATTACTTCTTTAAAATTTTTGCAAAATCTCATTTGGGAGCATGCTCAACTACTCACCAACATTCATAAGTCAACAATTTTCATTTTGGAAAAAATTTTTCCAACTAATTTTTCAAAATGCTTATTTAAAGTTGAGGAAATTATTTGAATAACTCATGTAATTATTAGGAATATTTGTCATGTACTTAATGGCAAAACAATATCCAAAAGTTATAAATAACTTTTTTTGTGCTATATCATAAGAATTTGCATTATAATGTTTATGAAAAGAAGTTTCTTCAAGGCTATGTGTGTTTTAGATGTGTAATATGCAAAAAATAAGAAATAAGGTAATAATAAGAAAGGAAAGAAGAATAAAGAGAATAAAAAGATGATAAAAAGAATGACTATGGCATCATTCTTCTGGAACATGATTTAATTTTTAGTTATTTGAGACGAGAAAATAACTGGATCAGAAACGACAATTTTGATTAGAAGAATAAAAAAATTATTTTTATTGATTTCTATGAAATCTATTCTCTGAAGGATAAATTTTTAGCTCATACATCATATGTGCATATGCAAGCATTATCACAAACTCTTATAAAGAAGGTTTACCAATGCAAATGTCTTATCATCTAGGACCAATTTGGTTGCCTTACATATGTATCAACAAATTTAATAACCAATTATTGCTATAGACTAAATCATACTTTATTAGACTACCCTTTGACGAAAACCTTTTTTTAGTTACATATAAATAAGTTTGGATTCTTAGGTGACAATGTTTTGGATGTGACTTGAAATTCTTCACTCATCATACACTACTACTTATAGTGAATCCCAAGTTTATTTTGATTCATAAATACAAAGCTTACGTAATTGTGTAGGTCTCCTTCAATTTTAAGCCCATATAAAGATTAAACTTAACTTTGTTTTCTTTAAAATGACTAACCTTTTTTCTTATTAAGATTAACATCTTGAACTATTTGATTTTGAAATTATTTTATGCATGTAGATAATATTATCCTATTTTTTTCCTTTATATTATCGGTTAATTCTAAAATATATTTTAAATATATGTTTCATTTCAATATTTATTCACAATTTCCTGTTATTTGTCATAAAATCTAGTCAAACTATGTTCATAATGATTAGCTACAAGAAGAAATCATTCATGCAACTCCTAACATAAAGCAATAAATACTTAAACATAAAATAATGCTTTAAGATTTTAAGATCATAATCAATAATGATAAATATTTTCTAAATAAAATTCAAATGTTCTATTAATTTTGATTCAGTATGAATTAAGCTACACTAAATTGATAAGGATTCATCCCTTATGAATAAACCTAAGTTATATAATGAATCTAGATGAACTAGATCTTAAATCCTCAAATACATAGGTTGTGCTACATGTTGAAATTGTTAATATTCCAAATTCATATTTATTTGAGGCAACCTTAAATGTATATATCTCAACCCATTATTGTACACTAATTAGTTATGGAACTAAAATAATAAAAAAATTATTGCTTAGTCTCAAGACATGTTGTCATGTAAGAAGGCTTGATTTTTGTTCATTGTATTTTGGCTAATAATGTTAACCTATGATGTAGCCAATGGTTTGGTAAATGAAGGATTATTAGTAAATATTGCATATACCAAATCATTTTTCTTTATATTTAATTTAAATAAATGAGAAAAAAATATTATATTACAAAAAATAAAATGATCGAGACTCTTGCAGGTGAACACTAGACCATATTTTAATTATACCAAGCCAATTGGCTAGTAAGTCTTCATAGCTGGTTCGGTGGGCCCCACCTCTGTTAACTATTCATTTATGGATGTTGCTACTTACATAGCTAAGCCTTCACTTGTTTGTATCAATGAACGAGAAAATCAAATGGTCAACAAAATATTTTTTTGAATGAAGAGAAATTTGTAAAATGGTTATGCCGTTAAAATCAAATTGATTAGAAAACTTATGCACAAATTCCCAAATATGGCAATAATCCTAGTGGCATTTGTGAATATTAAAGTTTTAAGAAATTTAAGGTTGGATCTCTCGAAAAATGACATGCACAAATTACATTAGCTAGATTATTTGTGATCTTAGGTTCACTAGGCATGGAACATCAATAACTTTAAGCAAGCAATCATTAAGTGGAATCCTAAGTTTCACTTAAATGTCCAATCATCACTAGCTTTTGACACAATTTTTTACCAAGTAAGTTTGTACAAGTTAGTTAGTAAGAAAGTCCTATACAAGTGATAAAAGGTACTATAAACCTGACAAGATCAAGCATAGCAAGGATGTGTGTTGATGTGGGTCCAGTAATGTAATTACGGAGTTTCATCTACCTAACATTAAAAAGTTGGAAAATCAAATCGATCATTGAAATGAATTTAATACGATAATTTGTTACTAAATTGACTTCTATGTTCAAGGTTACACTTCTCTTCAATGTTAAAAAAATAAAAATGTCATCTAATATTCAAGTTATAATTGAGGCTTTCGAAGCACCAACAAGTGTGGATGAATCTATGAGTTTAGCTGATATGGTAAATGAAAAGTCATTTCAATCTAATACTTTAATGTTAGTGAAATATTCTTGTGAAAAGCAATAAGGCACAACCACATTGTTACAACCCAATAAAGGAGTATATAAAAGTCACAAATGATTGTGATAATAAAATAGGTAAAATAATTAGCACATGCTAAAAAAAACAAAGGAACCCAAGCAATTACAATGGAAAAAATAAAATTTTAATCCAGATTACTGATAATTAAATTTCTTATAAAAAACCCAAAGGTAGAATAAACAACTACATTTGGTTTTTGATTTAGTAGTATCTTACGATAATGCTTATTTGTAATATGACCTAACAATCATTTAAATATTTCAACAATCACTAACATAAAAGAACTACAAATTCTTGTCCAATGTAATTTAAAGAGAAAGATGTCAAACTATTTTGGTGTAGACACTTAAAAAGAGACTAGGAAAAGTAATAGTTTTATTATTCCTAATTGAATTAATAATGATACTTACACCTCATTAATCATTGTTACTTTTATATTCCCTATTATGCTTCGTCTATTGCTATTTTTTACTCTAAAGTCTTAGTATCATGTTTCTTTTGTTTAATTGTTGTAATGGTTTAGCTTACCATTCACTTAGTAAAATGCTTATATTGACTATTTGTTGCTACTCGTTTTCGCCATGGGTGAGCGAATGTTTCTTTTATGTCATATAACCTAAAAATCATTTCTAGACATTTTAATTATTATTGATTTTTTTATTTCATAATTTCTATAAAAAATTATAAAAAAGTAAATTCATATCTTTTAAATTAAACTTGAACTTTATACAAAATCAATATTTGATGTTTCATAAAAAAATTTAAAAATTCTTTTAAGATATTTTTTAACCTATTTTTGTTAGAAAGAGAAATTTGTATTTCTAATTACTCACCCATACCTTAAAAAAGCATCATTTGATATCATAACAAAATTCACTTTTTTTTAGAAGAAATTTTTCAAGAGATCCATTGCTCAAATTATTTTTTCAACAAGTTTAGCGAAAGATGGTTCTAACAATAGGCCTCCACACTTTTGTGATAATTTTTACCTTTGTTGACAAACTTGAATAACTTATTTCCTAAAAATCAATTGATAGAGAAATATGTGAAAAAAAATGCAAACTTATTTTAATATTCTCTCAAAAAAATCTAGAAATATTTTTTTTTCATAAATAATTTTTTAAAGTAAATAAAAAGGTGATTACAAAATGCAATTAAATTTTGGAATCATAAATCTTTTTCATTATCTTTTGAACACTACAAAATTTAATAGAATTATGAGCTGAGAACTAACTTATAAAATTTGGCTTAAGTTAGTGATGACTTATGAAGGATCATTTTAGAAGAATTAAATAAAAAGTGCAATAAGAAAAAGAAGAAGGCATTGAAAATATTTTTGAATGAGACAAACATAATCATGACAAGTGAAAATAAAAAATAAATGACGATTTCTTTTGCATGATAGCTAGAGAAGCAAAAGAAGAGAATATATCTTGAAGTGAGGAAGAAAATTATTTTAAGTAAAAACAGGCTACATTTACTGTATGTTTGTAAAAAGTATAAAAAGTTCAGTAAAAAAAGAATGGATTTAGAAAAGAGAATACAATGAATATGAAATCTATTATAAAATATTTAGAGAGAGGGCAAACATGTATTTATAGAGTATCTAAAGGCTTATGTTGTTTAAAAAAAGTTAGTAAGAATGTATCATTAGTTAAGGAATTGAGTGACTTTAAATACATAAAATCTACTTCCTCGTCTTCAAAAAAAATTAATTAGTAGAGAAGTTTTTTTTGAAGATCTTTTATAAATAAGTATGCTGACATTTTATATGACATAAACATAAGTTTACATGGCACTATTGCATACCACACAATTATATTTTATTTTCATGAAAGAATAGAGGGAATGTACATTTGAAATTTCTAACTTTTGTGTTGAGAGTAGAAGAAAATAGTAACATAGTTACATAAAAATGTGTTGAACCCAGAATGGCTTAGGTTCCTAAATCTAATAATAAAAATCAAGTATTATGCATACAAATTTTCATTAATTTATTTTAACTAAAAAAGTTAATATAGACATAAACAAAGAAAAAAAATAAGATTTGAGAAATAAAACTTAAAATATTGAAAATAAATAAATAGGGAAACAAGATTTAGTTGAAAAAAATAGAAAACATTCAAACTTATTAAGGACTATCATATAGAAATAGTTAAATATGGAAATTTGCTTGAATTTAGAATTACTTTTGTCATAATAAGTTATCATTTTTGAATTTTTTGAATTAAGAATATTTTATATTAATTGCTATAAAAAAGAACTAAAACATTTGAAAGGACTTGTGTGAGTTGACTCTAAACTATCACACAGTGTAATTAGAAGGAGACAATCTTCTTAAAAAAATATTCTAGTCAATTAATTACTTGAAAATTTGACAAAATGTTAAATTTATTAAAATATAACAAAAATTAAGCTGAGCCACTATGAGTGATAACAAAAAAATAAAGAGAACAAAAATTTAATGAAATAAGTCTAAATCAAGAAGCATTAATCGAGTCATGACATACATGTAAGTGCAGTTTATCTTTAATTATTTTAGATTTTTTTAATAAATGATTTATGTTTTCATTAATTTTATTAAAAGTTTTTTTATCATCAAAATTGATAAATTATTATGATATGGACCTCTAAATATGGTGTTTTATTTGTTTATAACAAATCCTAAGTATTTTTGAATAAATTTGTTGAAGTGAAGTTTCAGATTTTAGAAAATCGATAATTGTGTTGATGAGAAAACTTGAAGAAGTGGAGCAATAGATAAATCCTATGAAGATCATCTTAGTTTGAGTGACAAACCACTAAGAGATATATTTTAAATTGAATTTTATGTATTTTAGTTTTATTTCATTAACAAAATTAAGCTTTATTAAAATATTTATTACAAGACACAAAAATTAAATTTTGTCAAAATTAGTATTCTTAAAAAATATTAGGTTCTCAAAAACTTGATCTATTCTCTTTTACAATCCTAAAAATCTTTTTATTTTTTTATCAAATCTTAATATTTATTTAACAACTTTTGTAAATTATGCATTATATTTATAACAATGAAATACATAATAATACTAACTAAAATAATGTTAATTATTAGCAATAAAAACCAAAAATCTCTACTGTACATAAAGCATGTTGGTTGTTGTTAAGGGGTTTGGTATGCAAGTCCCTGAACTCATCTACCATTTGCATTACTAAGTACAACTACGAACATTGTTTGGTTGGGTTTTACAATGGGCTAGTACTCTCATATTTGCATACCCAATTTATAACGCAATACTGTTAGGACTGGTAATGATTTCCTGAGAGAATCAAGGGGCAACAAACCCCGAAAAAGTTAACTATGCGCAATATGTTAAGCATTATATGCAAAACTTCTTTGTTCACCTTCGCAATATAGGACTAAATCAAAGCCTTCTATCATGCAACTTGTTTCAAAATTGTGGGGCTAACTAGAACTGTCTGATCATGCAATTTTGTTATCTAACAACCTTCATCTTATTGGACTTTTAATAAAGCCTAATACCATTTAATAATAGCATGATCCATTTCGGTTCCATGTGTAAGATCTAAATTTAGCCATCACATGAGGATTTAGATATAATAATTTTGATCAAATACTTTTCTGAAACATCCCCATCAAATCTCATTTATTCATTGGTACAGTTTTCCAAAACAATTAGTCTTGATTCATTCTATTATGGTGATTCATGCACAACATCTTTTTTAGCTTCTTTTTTTAGCCTTCAAAATATTTTCTTTAAATAATAACTTCTCCATTAAAAATAAAAGATAGGCAAAACAATAATGATTTTTTTTCATGTTCGATAAGACATTTTGTCCTAAAAAATTGTTGATAAATAAGAGAAACTTTTAAAGAAATCAATTGGTGAATTTTTTCAAAATTTAAGTAAACATTTCAAGCCATGATATTCAAGTTGTTACAATATCAAAATATTTGTTCCTACTATAGCAACTTCATTTACTTGCCAAACTTGTAATTATAACTTTCTTCCTAAGTCAGTTAAGTTAACAATTTTTTCTTTTCATAATTGGTTTAATTAAGGTACTTTTGCCTCATTAATTATTTCAATAAGCATAACAATTTTGTTGTATTAATTTTTATTATGCGGACGTAGTAACTTGTTTTTTTTGTTTCGTTATTGTGACAGTTTGGCGTCCCTGTCCTCTAGTGAATGTTTTATATTGAGTTTTTTTTCGAAATTTTGTGAGAGATGAATGCAAGCTTTTTTTTAGGATGAGCCACCTAAATATCGATGTTGTATATTCTAGTTGTTATTATTTTTTAATATTATGTTTTTTTAAAATTTTTTTATTAAAAAATAATTTAATTCAAATTAAATTTAAATTTTTATAAAATACTTTTAAACAATTGATGTAAATTTTTTTGTAAGAAACTTAAATTTTTATTACGAATAATTCACCCCCTTTTCAGAATAGTAAAAAAAAAATTTTTCTAGAGAATAAAAATTATATACTAATTTTTTCTCTAGAGAATATTTAATAAAAATACTTTAATACATTTTTTAATAATCTTGAGTATATCTTTAAAAGTGAAGTTAATAAATATTAATTTTATTTTAAAATAAGTTAACTCTTTTAAAATTTGTTAAATTTTTTCATGAAAATTGTTTAAGAAAATTATGAAAAACAATTAACATAAATAGAAATGGTAGATGAATATCTTTTAGTTGCTTCAGCTTAAAATCAAAAGAACATCTACCCTCAATAAAAACTACCAAAACAAATAACTAATATAAGTATTTTTGCCAAATGATTGGTAGGTTAAAGTATTACAATAACAAAACAATAAAAATTTTTTGCTATAGCCTTGCAACAAAAAAAAAACATAGAAATAAAATAAAATAATTAAATTTCATAAAAATAAAAAATTAATACAAACAAAAAAAACTATCCCTGAAAATTGTTTATGTGGTACAAATGTTTTAAATTAATGAATTAGAAATAAAACAATTGAGAACTTCACTAATTTTTTAAGAAAGTAGAGATTTTGAGTTTTATACATGAAGGACAAAGCATAAGGATGTGATGATAAGCAATAGATGCTAATAGCTTCAATGGAAACACTTGAAAATTTTTCTTGAAATTTTATAAAAAGTTTATCAATCAATTTTATTCAAGAAATCAAATATTTATAGACATGTTTTCTAATTGCTAAAAGTACTTATAAAACAAATCAATTAGTCATTACTAATAAATTATAATTATCCCAATGTCATGAAATAATGGCTAAAAGAGATATTGTCCAAGAATTGCTCAATCAAAAGTCTCCTAGACCATTTGATCATGAAAAATGCAAGATGATATGGGTTGGATTAAGCAAGCATTGTTTGATTTGGACCAATAGATCTAAATCGTTATCAAATAGTTAGATTTAGATCTTATGCATTGGCAAAACATGAAATTTGTAATCCCAAAATTTCATTATTAAAACAACGAATCTATTTAGTTGTTTATAAAAGGTTAATGAGAATATGATCATTTTATTTCTAAAATTGCATGACAAAATTACAAAATCACTCCAATGATTTTGAGTATATTCGTGCAAATTGGATGGACATTTTACTTTATTCATGAATGATAGATTATTATTACTTTATAAGAATTTTCCTATGCCACCTAACAAGTGCATTATTTGGTGTTAGTAACCCCATGGTATTCTCTAAAGTGATTTCTCTTATTATTTCATGAGTTATGAATTGAACAAAAATTATTTGATGAATTATGGTGTTATTTTATCAATTTGATAAGCCCAAGTCAAATTATTTTGGAGCTATGTTTTAATTTTGCATTTAAAATATTATTAGAACTATGTTCTCATTTTTTGTTATTTTAATTATATTATTAGTTTTGCTAGTTTTTATTATAATTATAATGCCTTTTGAAATATGTTATTGATAATTACAAAGATATGATCAAGAATAAAGTACATTTTTAATTGGTTGACATATGATAACTTTTTTTAGAATCTCAATAGTTTTCCAAAAAATAATGAGTTTAAATAAAATTTTTTTTTGTGACTTTAAAGAATGTTTTTAATCAAGCTTAATATTTTAATCAAAATATAATTGCAATATCTAAAACTAAATTCAAAGTGTTTGTCTAAGTTATTTGTCACTCCAATGAAGATGATTATCATAGAATTTCAACTTGGCTACTTTTTCTTCTTAAATTTTTGAATGAAAACAAGTATCGTCTAACTAATATTTTAAGATTTACTTAAATAGATGCATTAGTAATGCTTAGGGTTTATGATCATCAAACAAAACACCATGATGAGTGATCAACACAGCAATCTCTCTCATTTGATAATAACAAAACTTTTAAAGAAATTAATAAAAACATAACAATATTTATAAAAGTAATGTGCATGACAATTGGTTCTCCACCTTCATTTATGACATGACAAGAGTAGCTCCAACTTAATTTATGCTTATTTCAATCTTTTAATTTCTATTCTTCCCCACTTTAATAACACTTAAAGAGAGTTAATCTACATTTAGTTTTTTTTCAAAATTATCTACCAACACATTTTTTTTCTTTAAGTCTATTTTCTTGAACTTACATCTTTAGCCAGTGGCCTAGTATAGAATTTCTTTTAAATTGATGTAATTCTTTCTTTATAAGAATTAGAAAAAATTATTATTTATACTATATTGTGTTATGGATGACTTCAAATTTGTTGGAAAGCGTAATGGTTATGATAACATTAAGTTTTAACACAAATCATAATTATATCTATAACTTACTCTTTTGAAAGATCTTTATTAAATTTTAAAGTTTTAATATTTTCTTCAATTTTTTTCCTTTTTCTTATGTTTTTTGAATATTCTAAACATAATTTCTCAATTTTTATTTATACATCATATAAATATATGCATAATTTTATTAATTGGAATTAACTCATCAATCTTGTAATGTACAATACTTAATAAAGTATTTTCATTAAAAAACCATTTTAACTACAAAATGAAATAACAAAAGCAGGCTAGTATGACCTTACAACATAATAAACTTGGCAACATAATTAAATAATTTAATAGCACAAAATGTAAGTTACTACACATAAAAGTCCTATACTTAAATGAAAGCTTAATGAAGCACAAATGCTTTAATTACGTGAATTATAATTAAAGAAAATTAAGAATATAGGATATTTGTGAAGAAAGCAGAGATCATTAATGTGACAATTTAATTGTGCACCATAAAATAGTTTTAATGGTCATCAAGCACTAAATGTTTTAATATAATGACTTCAAAGATTTTCTAAAGATTTTATAAAAAAGTTTATTTGTTTAGATATTCAAGAATTTTGAAATTTGCAAATATTTTCAAATGACAAACCACTTTTGAATTGATAAAGTAGTCATTATTATTTTAATTTAAAAAATCTACCATACCTTATAAGTAATAAATTATAAATATCATAATAAGTAAAAGACTCACTACATTGGAGCTACTCGATTGGAAGGCTCTTGGACCATTCCATAATGAAGACTTCTCAATTAGATGGATTAGAATAAAAAGTACTATTTAAAAATTATGATTAGATCAAGACCATTATCTCTGAATCATAATCTGATGGTTAGATCTTCCTCTCACATATGGAAAGATCATGAATTCTAAGAGGACAAAATTACGTGATTAGATAGCAAAAATAACTCCCACATTGATAGAAAAAATTATGTGATTGGATAGATCATGAATAAATCTCAATCAGAATCATTTGATCACTTAATTGTAAAAATGGATAGCAAAAATCACTACCACAATTTTTAGTTCAATCGTGTGAAACAGATATAAGTTTTAATCCCATATTGAATAAATGATGGATTATCATTATTTTATTAGGGCCTTCCTACTTTGCACAATTTGCTTGTCTTTGAAGCTAGCCCATCCCCTGGTTTGCTCCATATTTAGGTTATATTTTATCTCTTAATCTATCAATTAAACAAAATTTTTTTGATGGGTTTAAGAGTTATTTTATCAACATGATAAGAACTATTAGTCATATTCATGAACTATGCTCTAATTGATAGTTATCATATGCACTAGTAGTATTCTGGCACTATGCTTTAATTGATGGTTTTTGTTCATTTCAGTAATAAAGCTTTTTTATTTTAATGATATTTTTATGTTTATGCAAATTAATTTTTATAATTAAAATACCATTTTTGCAATAAGTTTCTAAAAGATAATTTTCAATTGTATGAAAAGAATTGAGTGGTTATTTTGATGTGAAAGATAAGATTAAGATTTTAGAATCATAATAATTTTTAAAATGATTAATTTAAATAAAATTTAAACTTTCTTCTTTGTATGAGTGATTTCAATCAAACTTAACATCTAATAAAAAAATTGAAACAACCAAAATTAAATTTAAAATAATTATCTTTTCAAATTCAAACCACAACTCTTCTTCTTTTTTAAATTCTCCCATGAGTGCGAATATAAGCTTTTTAAAATGTAAAAAATCACTCAAACAAATATAGTTGTAATTCTTAGGATTTGCTATTATCAAACAAAACATCATGACTTAATGTCAACAACATAACATATTAAACAATCCAATACACTAAGAAATGATAATAAAACTATTGAATATCATTTGATAGTGACATTATCTCCTTTCTACAATAGTTTTGGACCATTCCAATAATTTATGGGAATGTTTAGTACCGACATGAAATAATGTCTCATTTGCTTTAAGGCTTTACCATTCCAAAAAACCCCAGTACGATGTACTATACCAATGAAAGCATTTTTAAGAATATTAAATGTCTTGTGTGACATACATATTGACTTCAAACAATATTAATTTTTTGAGAAAGTTAAATCCACCATTAAGAGGTGATTGACCTTTCTTCCTCAAAGAAAGCATCATATAATCACTTCATCAAACTTGTTCCTTCTCCTTCTTTAAAGGCACTTCCATAATTATCTAATTTGACTGCCTCTTCTTAACCTCTATAACAAATTTCCATTTCACTCCCAAATATAATACCTATGCCATTAGTTGTTTTTCTCTCACAATTCTCCATATTTGGTACATAATTTTATTTTGTTTGACACCTTTGTGACAAAAACCTTATAAAGACTATGTTTTCTTGCACATTCTATTGAAATGACTTTTCAAAGTTTTTTGACAAATTTCATGAAAACACTAATCTAAGTGATATTTATTTAATGAAATAAATCATTTGTTTCTAACATCATCTAGCAATTTTGTTATTTTCCTTTAAAAAGTCATTTAGAATTAAATTCATATTATATTCAATAAGTGTTAGAATTGTTTATGAGATATCACTTGAATTTGAAGAAGAATTGTTATTTAAGGTTTTTTTTCATTTGCTCTACCATATTTGACTTCTCATCAATATTATTAGTTCTTTCAAATTATAGTTTTTGTGAACTCATAAGAAATATCCATGAGCAAATTTCATTTTAGCACATTTGAAGTTAATTTTATAATTCATTCACATTTATTCAAAAAATATTTAATAAATTTTAAAGTCTTTTTAATATTTTGTAAACTTCCCTACACATAAGAATTCAATCATTCAACTTCAAAAAAAGTTGAGATTTCTATAAAAAGTCTTTTCCTCTACTTCCCAAAATAATTACTAGTTAGTATAACTTTTGCACTGTACAATCAACATGGGATGCTCTTCTTGCTTATTTTTCTTGATTTCTCATGTTAGGAAGCCCATGAGCATTTCCTCATGAAACAATCTTGGATGCACCACCATACTATATGTGTAGTATTAGCAACAACTTTTATTAAAACTAAAAGAAAAAATACAAGATGTGCTCTTTCTAATGACAATGGAAAAACTATGTTGTAAGTAATGTAATAATTTACTTAAAGAATCTATAAAGGAAAAAAATTCTTTGCCTTTAGTTATTCTCATTTTCCAAACCTTATAGTGCATTTCATTCAACATACCTTTCTAAATACATGATTCTCTTATTAAAAGTCCACTTTCTTAATTGTCTTTTCAAAATTTCCATGGAATAAACCTATTCTTCATTAATTCATGTTTTGATCATGTGGATATTCTTAATAGTTTCTAAAACCACATCTATATCAGGAAGAGTACTCTTAATTTTTTCACATCTGTATAACGATAATTACTGTAGAATATTATATAATCCTATGTAAAGTGTCACCTCTATGATAGATAATAATTATTATTGTATAAGAAAATAAATTAAAAGTCAAATAATTATCTTAGCTACATAAGCAATTGAATTTTCATAACCTTAACATGTGCTTAAACCTTTTAAATATTCTCTTTCATTGATTTCTATTTTTAGCTTGGAATGTTGTGTTAAATGTTAGCTGACAGTAATATGCATCTGCAACCTTTTATAAAAGTATGATGCAACTTTTGAATTCTTATGTAATATAATTGTTTTTGCCAAGATACATAAGTCTTACAATTTTGTCAACATATATTTGACCTATTATTTTGGATCACAAATGTTACCTTAATAGGCAACATATGAATTTTTGTTGGTGGATAACCTCATTTTCAATTAAGTTTAATTTAAATCCTCTATATAGAAATACTTTTCTTTTAATTTTCATCATATCACCAAGCTAGCTTAAGATAATAACTTCTTGCTATCAATATGCCACAATGAATAATATATTAAAGTTCCTATTTGTTATGGATATAGCATATATTATTGAATTATCTATCTAAATACTTAATTTAGCATCCTCTATGTCATGCATCATACAATGTTTCTCTCCTTAAAACTATAGAAGTCGTTTTTACTTTTCTAGATGTGATATAAGATCTCAAAACCATAATTCCATAATAATTGAAGCCATTATAATAATCTCAATGTCTAAATAGAATTTTTATGAAAGAAATCATGTATAAAAGATTATGTAAATTTCAATAATATGAAGCCCAAATATGAAAACTTAAGAATAATATGACTGTAAAGTTACATCAGTAAGTATATAAGAATTGGAGATTAGAAAAAAAGTTAGTGGAAGCTATCTCAACACAATATTCTTCAAATAGATAAACCAATTAGCAATTTATTAAAAAAACTTAGTTGTAATGGAATCTACGAAACTGGTGTTTTATTAAATTATGCATAAAAACAAATAAGTAAATTTTGAAGACATGGAAGGCTTGGCAAAACAAAAATTGGATGACAAACAAAGATTTTCATATCACAAAACATTATAGATTTCTACTTAAACATTATTTTAGTATGAGAATGTAGAAAAGATTTTGTTCATCAAGGATTATACTGATTAACTTCTTCTAGTCCAATATATTTTTATCAATAAACGATGACCTTTACAAATGATTTAGTAAGCTTGTCGATGTAGGGTTTGAGATGATCATAATTAGTGAGGTTTCCTATTTTCACAAATTGCAAGTTGACTTGGATAAGAAAGGTATCTTTGATCCTAAATGAAGTACATAAATGTGATGTCAAAACATAAAAAAAAATAGTTGCACCAAATATCTTAATATAGAATGAAAATCACCCTAGAGATGCAATCTTATATAACCTCTCTTTTGGAGTAAACACCAATGCCTTTCTTTAAAAAGAAATTATATATGATCCATCTATTTCAAAATTTGTACAGCAAAATACAAGTGAAGCTTTGAGGAAAGTTTTTTTTTATGTGTCCAATCTGCATGGTTTCAACTTCTTTGCCAGAGCAGACATTTTGGAATTAAAAGAAAGGCTAAGTGACCACATTATTGTGGCAAAAAAGGGGGTACTCAAAAATAAAAAAGTAAAGAATCATGAAGGCTTCCTTCAAAATAAAGGAAGGCTAGTAGTAAATGGTTATAATAAATTGGAGCGATTAAATATAGAAGGAATACTTGCACCAATGGTAAGGTTGAAGGCAATATTGTCATTTTTAACTTTTTCTTATTACAAGTTACTTAAACTATACCTAATAGATGCTATGAACACCTTCTGAAATGTTGTTATTTAGGAGAAAGTGTACATAGAATATTTGGATTTCATTCAACATTATCATCATCAAAATCATGAGTATAAGCTATTGAAAGAATTATATTAATTGCTACATGAACAAAGATCCTGGTATGACATTTTTTGCAAGTATCTACTCAAAAATTATTTCATGATGGGAATGTTGATATAACTTTATTCACCACAAACTTTGTTGATGAACTTCTTATAATTCAAAATTAATTAGACGATATCATATTTGTATAAACCAACTTTGACTCATGTACATGAATTAGTAAGCTTATGGGTGTTGGATTAGAGATGAACACATTGGTTATTTCATCCATTTTCTCACTCAAAACCGTATAAAGTACTATAAGACTAAGCAAATTACTTTTCGGCACCATTTCATCAGGGACCATGTAATGAAATATGATAGACATCCAATTTGTTGTTAACAACATGTAACTTGTTAGCACCTTAACAAAGCTACTTAATAAAGATTTAATCCATAGAATTAGATGATATTTTATTATGATGGAAAAATAGGGAGAAATTAAGCTTTCTTTTAAGAGAAGTTCCTTAAGTGAAGGGGACCTCATCCATATGCCCCAATTACTTTCAAATCTACTATACCTGATGATATCCAGCATATGTTTTGTTGCACTACATTTAGTTACATTATCATAAATTTAGATGGCAAGTAATCATAACAAAAATGAGGTTATTGGCACAAAGAGGAATGCTCTTTGATATTTTGATGTTAATAATCGAAATAAATAGCTTACTAATTTGTTATGTAGCTTTGCTTGTAGATCTGATAGGTGAACAATGCTAGAAGGAGATTTATGTTGGAATAATATGCCAATTGGCTACATATATTGATATAACCATGTGTGGAATAAGAAGGAAAAGGATTTTCGTGTGGTCAAGCATTAATGTGTTCCTTTGTGTGTGAGACTTCTTTACCTCATAAATTGGTTTAATAAAGAGGATGTATTATCATGTTTTCCAAATATTAAAGATTACTATTAAGTTTTTACTATCATTTTTTTTATTTCAATTATATACATTTTGTTTCATGCGAATAGTTTTTATATTATCTTAATAATTTCATAATTTGAGAATCTTTTACTATTTTAGTTGCACAACATCTTAATAGTGTATTGTTCTTTTTTATGACTTGTAATTTTCTTTTGCAAAAGAGATAATAAGCATTATTGTATTACTATTATGATATTTTGATACGAGATAATCATCATTTTTATAGTTTAAAAGTTTATGTTAATGAATTTATTTTATCATATTTTATTATTTCTCTTATCCTATAACTATAAATGCTTTTAGCAAGCTTATTTTATTAAAACTATTTTTGATTGACATTAAGTAAAAATATAGTTAAGAATTTTAAATAAGTCATTAAATCATTAATAAGAAGATTTCTTGCATTTTTCATTACTTTTAATAAATGATAGATATTTATTTTTTTTATGTGCTAATCTTATCTTTCAATAACTAAAAAATTTATTTTTTACTTAATAAAGTTTTTAATAATTATTTACTTAAACTAGGGCTAGTAATCACGAGATTTTTATATTATGGAAAAAATTTCATATTGATAATAGTTTTAAAGTTTTACCTCTAAAAATGTTTTGCTGTCTTTGTATTTCATAATTTATACATTTGCAAATCATAGTATTATTGTTAGTTCATTTATTGAAATCTAAATCATTATTATAACTTTTAGTTAAAATATTTGCATATGAACTATGATTTTTAAAAACAAAAATTTCATTATGGTTTCACCAAATGAATTATATTGATATATAATGCATATATCATATATTTGTTTTAAAAAAAATATTTTATTACCTAAATAATTTAGTTGTTTTTATTATTTTTGAAAAAATATGTTATTTTTCATCATTAAATTCACAAAGAAAAATATTTAGCATATTATGCATGTAGGTTTTAATAACATAAACTTACTTATCATCAAATGCCTTTCATGCTTTATATTAGATGAATGTTTTTTTTGTTCCAACATATTAAAATTATATTCTATTTTTTGTGATTCTTTTTAGACTCTTCCATCAAGGAATTGAATACCCTTTATTCTTTAAATTTTTTTAAGTTTTCTCTTTCTATAAAAATTTATCAATAACTAATTTTTTCGAGTTATTTTTTTGAATTTATTTTATAAAATTTAAAATCTTAATTATCTTGATAAAATCTTATATTTTATGAGTTTGGTTTTGCAACACATATTTTTCTACTTACTTCTTTGGTACATAATTTTTATATATCATATAGTAGAAAGTACAATATTTTATGTTCTTTTTATTTTTCAATATATACCTTTCCTTGAACGTATTTGTAATTATAGTATTATTGACAAAACATTTCTTTTGTCACTAAATGACAAGTACAAATTGTCCAAGAAAATAAAAATTTTGAACTATTTGAAAGAAAACATTATCATAAAAGCCAAAAAAAGAAATCACTGAAATTAGGAAATTATAGAAATCGAATAAATGAAAAAAATTTAAACAATTTAAAAAATTTAATTTATTTATAAATGTTGTGTAAAAAAACTATTTTACCACTCAAGCGTACAAAATATGTCATTGTTATGGAAAGCAAAAATTTTAAAATATTGTAAGATCATTTAAAATGATAAAAAGTTCATGATGTTATAAAAAATGCTTACAAAGTTTTTTTTGTGTCATAACTTAAAATATAGCCATCAAAGTAATGTTTTTGGAAATCATTGACGAATTAAATAAATGTCATAAACGAAGGAATATAAGTTCAAAAAGATAAATCATATTATTTAATGATTAGTAGTAAATACTTGAAAATTAAAAAAAAAAGTTTCAATTTTTAATAAAATGATAAACTAACAATCAAAATATTGTAATGCAAATAGAAAATTAATAGAAGATAATAGTCTACAACAAAAGTTAGCACCTCAACTCAACAATATCAAAACAATGATCAATCATAATAAGTATTATAATCTAGATCAAACACTAGAGGGAAAATATATGCTCTGTAATATTTTTTCTTTTGGAATTGTTTTACTATGTTTTTAAATATTAGAATTATTTATAGTAGTTTTATTCGATAACGATACATTTTTATGTTTTCAATTTTTTTTCATGTGTTAGATGTTTTTAAAATCTATGGCTTTTTTATTTGTAAAAAGTAGTTCATTAAAAATGCATTAATTTTTAATATTTAATATTTAACTATAAATAAAAATTAGCCTTTTGTAACATATATAAATATTATGAAATAATTTATATTTAGCTATTTTTTAGATTGAAAAATACTGAAATAAAATTTAAATGTTTATCTTTAAAGGTTTATTTTAGTATATTATTTTCTTTACATGTTGTCAACCTTTCTTCTAATCCATGGAATTCGCTTGCTAAGATCTATTCTCCTTTGACCTTTACATGAAAATTGGTTCTAATATTGTCAACGTTTCTCCTTTCACCTTTAAATGTGTAGATTTGGTTACATTATGTTACTTCAACTTATAAAATTTTTTTTTCTAAAATATGTTTACTTAGTAAAAAATTAGTAATTTATAATTATTAATGTTTACATATTTTGTAATTCATGGTAATGCTAAATGTCCATTTGTCGACAAGCTCTGTCCAATTATAGAATAATTTTTTAATATTTTAAATAAGTTCTTTCTATTGTTTTTCATCATGTTGCCAAACATTTTGATTTATGCCTTATTTGACTATTGATTATATTGCACTACAACTCTTTTTTTCTTGGAGTGAAACAATTACATAAATGTTATCTTATTTTCTTAATCTTTTTAATTAAGATATGATTATAGTATTATGTATCTCTAATTCTCATGTGACTTTTATAATAATTGTTTTATTCTTTCAATATTTAATATTATTTCATGTGGATCACGCAATACCTATGTTATTGGCCTCCTAAGCCTCATGACTTATGTTTATGTTTAGTAGATAAAAATATTAATAAAGTGATTAACAAGTTTGTCTAGTCAGTTATATTACACTAAAGCTATGTGACCAATAGATAATAGTTTAGTGAATTAGAGATTAATTCAATAAGCTTAAAAAGAAGTCCAAATGAACCTCAAATTAGGCTGATTCTAAATAATAATTGAAGTGATAAGTGTGCTGAAAATGATTATTTAACAATAGATCATGATCATGCATTGTACTATGACAATCTTTCAATTTGGAAAAGAAATGCAAATTGAAGATAAAATGAGCCGTGGAAGCTTGAAAGAAATAAAGATCCTTTGCAATGTTAAAAATTCAAGAACAATTTGGGGAAAACTTTGGGTGGATATTTTCCAAAACTTGTCTTATATGATTCAATTTACATGCATCAAGTTTTTAAAAGTATGTCAAAATTCATCATTTGAATGTTTTCAAACTTCACTCATAAAACTGTTTTAAAATGTTTTAAAAATCCAACTGTTGCAATGACAGGATGCATGTACTAAAAAAACTTCATTATACACACACGCACACAAAGATCTAAGGTACTTTTAATATTTATTAAGCAAGCATAAATCCAGGGTGCAAAAAAAATATGCTTATGAACCTTATGTAGAATAGAGAAATATTTTTTCAAAAACTTCTACAAACCTATGCTACAAAACAATTGATGGTACATTGTTAGATAAGTGTGGAAAGTCAAGATAAATGCATATAAACAAGACAATGCATATAGACATTAATCCTAACATAAAGTATGTCTAGCTCACTAGAAATTATTAATCACTAGTGAGTGTGACCATTTAGGTAAACAATAAATTTGCATAGCTTGTAGATGTTCTTAAGTTAGTTCTAAGCATATCTATGAAAATTTAATGTTAAATTCACAATTCGAAGGGATTAAATAAATTCTAAGAAAGCAAAACTATTTTAAAGTTTTGATAAGAAGAGTTGAATTAAAAATTTTAGAATTTGTGCTACATAGCATTTCTTGGTTCAATCAAATACTACTATTCCTTCATTAAATTAATATTTTTTACATTGGCTATTTTAATACCCTTTCCAACATCAAAAGCTTACATATACTTATTGGATGTTCTGTTGAAGAAGTATAGTACATTGGTGTACATAATTTCCTTGTCCACCTCATGCATCAACAAAGTTTGTGGAAAAGTAGACATTTTTGTGAATTATAACTTGATAGGGCTTTAGTTGCAAAAGGGATTTGTTTTTTAGAATTATAACTTGATAGGGTTTTAGTTGCAAAAGGAGTCATTTTTGTGAACGAGTCTAACCCATCATATCGAAATAATGTTTGGCTTTAACTTGTAAGAGAACAGATCAATGAAAAGGTCTTTTAATTCTAATCTAGATCTTGAGCTCATATGATCTACAAACAAACCAAGATCTACAACTTTGTGCTTACCCATGAGGACACATTTAAAAGTAGCAAAATTTGTAAGTCCCTTAAACAAAAATAGATCTACTAATGCTATACTAACCGACCATCACACTTTGCAGTGCACTAAACCAGATTTGATCCATGACAACATCGATGTCACTTTGACCCACTAATTTCATCCATGAGACATCAACTCCAATTTGACAGAGATTTCTATTACACTACAATGATCCGATGACTAGTTCTACAACACACATACTTGAATTTTAACTGCAACACATTCAATGGTGTGCCAATTCACTTATTTAATTCGTAAAACTCCAACACAAATTGATTTTGATGACCCATGTTAACCTGCTTAATAAAAAAATGAAAATTCAACTTTTTATGCAGATAGTTTCACAACTGTTTGGACCTTGGAAACTTTTGGACAAAAAGATACCTATTTAGAAAGCTATTTTCCAATAACTTTTGCCAAACCATGGGTAACTACCAATTAGAAAATAGATTTTTTGAAACTAAAATGGTATATTTTTAGTTTGATATTTGGTAAGAGCTAATTTCATCAATTTTACATTTTTTAATTTCTTTTTTCTGTGCATAGGCCCTTTATAAAATAAGAGGCATAACCTTTCGTAGAGATGATGCTTCCATTTGCAAAATTCCATATTTTCCATTATGGCTTATTGAGGTCAAGAGTTAATTCCAATGTGATTTCCAACATGCTAAATCACCTTGGCTTCAATATTAGGAAGAGAAGTGCAAAGCTTTTTTTGATTTTTGTTTATTAGCACCTAATCTTACAAAAATGATAAAGCTCAAACAAGGGAGTTTTCTTTTCTTTTTCCTAAAGTACACAATTTATACACATGATATCATGTAGAACTTGTCTCATTGAGCACCCACACAGGAACAAAGCACAAGTGACCCTCCATGATCGATTAACTAGACTACAAACTTTGGTAGACAACCCAGAGAATTATGGTTTTTGTGAAATTGGACTACATCAAGCTCAAAATAAGCCCACCTTTTCAAACCTAATATTTTCATCCACTCTAATCAAATACCTTTTAGAATCAACCTAGGTTAATACTAAGATAACGATGCTAACAAACACATGATGTCTTTAAAATATGACATTCCCATCATTGAAGATATGATAAACCTTAAAAAATACATAGAGTTAAAAGTTTACTTGGACCATTGCTTCTAATGGTTTAAATCAAATGAAAAACAAAGGTATTCTTTGCACAAATGAAATAAAGGAAAACTATTCATCTATCTAAAAAAATCATAAAAACTTACCATTAACAAAGTGAATTCCCACTCATCAAAATATATATTTCGCTCCTAAAAGAATCACTTACTTGACCAAAGGCATGCCTAACAAAAGAAGGAAATCATGTTAATGAGTGCATTACTCATTATGAGGAGTACATTTGTATTGTGGTGTTAATGTTGAACCTTTCATCTCCCTTATAGATACTGAGTTGGGCTTACAGATATATTTAGAGGGAGATTTTCATGCAAAACATTCACACCTTACAAGAGGGCTGTAAGAATTCCACTAACTATAAAACCTAGAAGAATTTATGAAGTCAAAAGTATTGTAGATTCAACCATGTCAAACTTCAAGTTGACAAACACCTGTCTCTCTACAAGGAGTGTACCAAAACATACCACTCCATGGCCTTGCTACCCATTTAATTTACAATGAAACCCAACCAACTTATTAACCATGTTCCCAAGTAACTTTTTCTCGATGTTAAAAGTGAAGTAATATAGGAGCCCAATACGAAAAATGACAAGTGAGCTATGTCGATGAAGACAATTATAGGGAATTGAACACCAATGAAAAAAAAAGTGATAAAAGAATATGTTTCCAAATATTTCTTAGCCAATGAATACTCCAATGAGGACTCAGAGAACAACATTGATGACACTAGAGTATTATAGTCATGAGAAGCACCTTCACCTAACCAATGAGAAGTAATTATTGAAGACATACCACCATTTGTCAAATCTTTATCAAGCTTAGAGAAAATATAAATATAGCATAGAAAGTGTGAGTAGCATCAATGGCATTTCTAGAAATGGTAACATACCACAGACTATGGATCATTTATCACCTAAACCCATAAACTATTTTTTTGCTAAAAAAGTATGCATGTGTGTCAAGAAAAAATGAATTATAGTAGTTAAAGTTCGCCAAAAATTTCGAATATATATTTTATGTAATGTTGTTTACGTTAATATGAAGGGTCATCTTATTATGACCCTTGTTATATGATCTTGATATCGTTATTGCTAGCTAAACCAACTATTAGACATTTACACATCATGAGTAAAATTTAACATACACCCATCAACGCCCAAAGACCATGTCTAACTTATAAAAAACCACCCAACATCCAAAATAAGAAAATTTTATTTATGTCCCTCGCTAGATTAGATGAATAATCAATTGATAGAACTTTTGTTTAAGGCATAGCAATACCTTATATAGTAATGCCTCTCCTTATAGAATCCATCTTATATTGATTTCTTAAACATTTTCCAAATGATCCCCAAGCTTTACCACCTCCTCATGACATCTAATATGTTGTAGACCTCATACTATGCACTTGTTTACTAAATTTTTCACATTATTGGATGAATCCCTCTAAACATAATGAATTCAATTGACATGTGCAAGATTGATTAAACAAAAGATTCATTTGAGAAAGTCATAATCCATGTGTCGCTAATAACTCTCCAGCACTAAAAAAAGGTTTCATGGAGAATTGGATTAAATAATAGGGAAATTAGCGAAATGATCTGAAGAATAGTTCCTTATCCCTTGCTTGGATGAACATTTGGACCAAACTAAAAGGGCCACTATTTATCCAAAATCTATTTAAAAAGTAGAGAACACCGAGATAGAATCTAGTTAAGGGATGAGTGAAAATGCTTTTTAATATAAGGGATATATCATACAGGTGGATAGTCATTCCCATCACCATATTAACACACCAAGCACATTTATATGAATAATGACCCAAATAACCTAATTAAGAAAGTTTGTGATAGTTCACTTTAATGACATCTTGAACTTTAGTTGTATCGTTAAAAAGAAATTAGAAAACGTAACAAAGATTTTCTCAACACTTGGGGAGAACACCTTTACCCAACATCACCTTAACTTTTTGGGGTTCTAAACTTAAAGGAAGATGTATCATCTTACTATGACAAAATTAAGGCTATAAATGATTAACACACGTCTTAGGAAATGTATAATATTGAGAGTTTTCATGACCAAACAACCTTGTCAAAATGGTTTTATTATCATCAATACCCTAATAATTGGTTATTTAATAAGATAAATTTTGAGTGGACCCTTACAACTAAGAAAAACTTTTTGAATGTCAATGAAGCTATGACCCAATAATTTATACTCTAACCTCCACAATATACTTGACAAAGTGTCTATGTCTAATTTGCTTCACTTGGTATTTTCAAAAAACTATTTGGCATCATTTGTGAATAAGGTTAGAATTCATATTTTCTTATCATCCCTAGCTTTTGATAAAATTAAGTTCATAAATCATAGCCTACGAAATCAATTATGGTGTTTGGTAAGTGAAAACATAAATAATTTTGACATTCTTTTACCAAAAGCTAAGAAAAGCTTATAATAGTTTCATGAATATCTCCACAAGAATGAGCCCCTTTGAGTCCAATAATGAATATGAACCTTTTAATCTATTCTACCTAATATTACTATCTATTGAAGCACAAACATAAATGTCTGCATCTAAAGTAGGCTCATGAGGATATTAAGGAAACAGTAAATGTTAGTAATAAGCTATACAATGGATTGAACAATGCACACCTCAAGCTTAAATATTTCATAGAAGGAGAATTCATGATGATCTAAATCATGTTTGAATGGTTTCCACTATGAACTTTGTAGAAGTTACATTCAAGAGTAGTCTATCCATTCCAAATCCCAAAGGTTAAAGCAAACACATACGTTATGAAGCTAAGTGCTTACTCACCTATCATGGTAAGAAGGGTAAGAAGGTTAAAGTATTAATGGATTTGAATGTTAAACAAACCACCTATTAGATTTATCAAATGTATCGTTTTCATTGGAAAGGTTAAGAAGGAAATAAGGACACTTCGATCATATTGGAAGTCACAAAGACTAAATGCTAACAAATTAGACATTTATGAGCCCTAATTTAAAGTAGGTAACTCATAAGAAATGAAACTCTTCTAGTTCAAATGAATTAGAGAGGACACCAGTTAAGATGTTTATTGCTTAAAGACTTGTTGGACACGTGTTGACAATTCCAGATAATGAAGCTATCTTTTCCTCATTTGTTGTGTTAAATTGGTGCTTAAAATTCTATTTTATGCTCAAAATTCACATCATGAATGAGTAAAAGAAAACAATAATGACCCATTGAGCCTATTTCTATTGATATCATCATTCCATATTGCATCTAGCACTCATCATTCCATGCAAGAGTTTGCATAACCCACTTTTTTTCCTAAATCAGTTGCGTTGTAGCAACCTATTAGATTGACCCACCAGTAGTAAAGGTGATTTGCCTTGTGAAAAACTGAGAAAATTAACACCAAACTTGCACAATAACCCACTTTGTGATACATTGACCCAGATCTGACTTGCGGCACCATCGACATCATACTAGCCTTACAAAATTAGTTTATGTCATGACTATCTTGATATGACCTTGGACATTGCTGATATCTTATCGATTCAATGACCTATTTGCAACAGATTGTCCCAGAACATAATTACCAAATCCATGACATTTCAACCTTGATCAAAACCATAAGAGGAATAGCTAACCCAGTTAGCTTGAAACAAAAAATATAGGTTTTTATAAAATTACTTAGCAATAACTTTATCTACATAACTTTTCCTCTAAAATGATAGCTCTCTAAAAATGAAATGATTATTTCTTAAAACTCTATATGTAAAGAGATTTTGACCACCAATTTTTAATTTTGAATTTTTTTCTTCTATTATCCTTGATTTTTTCAACTTTAGGTAGCCTATCCTTTAAATTTGGTGATCTTTGTAACCGAAAAATTTCCATTATTTCATTGTGTCTTATTGAGTTCTAATTTTTATTGTAACAAAAGTCCAACAAGATGACTTGTTAGAGAACTAATTTTTTGAGTAAAGGAGCAAGGATCAAGCGATGAGGCACCAAGCTAATTTACTTATGATTATATGACATTACTTTTCAATTGTAGCTGCATAGTGGTTTCTTTTCACTTTGTTGTTTCTTTCACCTAATTTATTTCCTTTAACTTGAACATTTTTGTTCATTTTGCAATTCTGTTTTTCTTCATTTACTAATGTTTTATCAAATTTCTAGTTCTACTTGCTATCTTTGTATGTAATACTTGTATCAATTTTTTTCATAACTGTTTGAACTAATTTTACATGTAGTTGTTATTCAAGATTTTTCGTAGGCCTTAATAAAGATTTTTATTTCTTTCAATTAACACACAAGTCACCTTTACTTTGATCTTTCGTTATCACAAAGAGAGCTTTATCAAACACCTTTCAAAGTACACTATCCCTATGTTACTAGTGAGGTAACTAGCCTTGCATACAATGTGACACTTGTGTTTTTCTTTGTCCCCCTCTTAGCTAAAATTGCCTTAGGTTGGTGCCTAGTGTGTGTTACATGTTCTGTTTTCTAGTGTTTATCATCGTATGTTTTATATTCTTATTGTATACAAATTAATCTCTTGGTGCTTATTATAATTTTTATCACTCATTTGGCATCAATTCACTCTTCATTTTCAGACTAAAGAATGACTAGATTCTTGTTTTCTATAGATTTGAGCTAAAAAGCCTTATAGAGAATGCTATGTCTCATCCAACAAGGTTTTGAGTGATAATATTGTTTGAAAACCATTCCATGAATGCTCTTGAAAGGAAATTTCCTTTAAAGAAAAAACATCACACTTCGAGTTTTCATTTAGTAGAAAATTCACTTAGATTCCCAAAAACTAGGAAGATAAAAGAAACTAAGAAACGTTAAAAGTATAAATATTCCCTTGGGTGACAACAAATTGGGAAGTGAATCATGTGAGCCATATCTTTAGCTAAGATCACCTTTAGGCACATTATCTTTAGAAGATTTTGTAAGCCAACTATATAAGGAATTGTTGGTTGTTTCCTTAGGCGTTGTGAAAGCTAAGCCTAGAAGGAGTAGGGAAAAGAATTAAAACCACAGTCTTATGGAGCTGATGATGGACAAATTATATTTTGAAGAGGAGGCACATTCATTGGTGGAATCCACTACATGGATCAAGGTAGAATGTACCTCAAGGCTATGTAATTAAATAGTTAGAAATTTATGTGGGTTTAGAGTACATTTTTTAGTACATATGCATGATCCTATTTTTTGAGTTTATTAAGAGGGCTATTGTGACTATTTCATAACAATTCCTAGATCAAATGAGGGTGTACATAAACTTGTGTTTTCATAACTGAATCAAAGACGATAATCTCTTATGCTTTATTATGATGACTATTGAATTCGAATTTCACTTGGAAAAATGATTAAATCTTTTTAGGAACTATTATTTACCAGGATTAATACCCTAACATGGTAGAACAATTACTAACATAATAATACTAGAATAGATTTTAAGTCTATGCTATGTGATGTGCTCTAGAATTTTTACAATTTTCTTCCATGTTATCTAGACAACAATCGTTAAAACTTGTAGCAAAGAAAATTATTTTACCTAGTGTATGCCTTAAGGTTTAATTGGAAGGCTTGGTGGAGGGCTCCAGAATCATTTTTCACTGAGTTAGAGTTTAAAAAAATTTACTCATAATTTTTTATTTCTCTTGAACTAGACTTATGGATGATTGATGAGTAACAAATCCATATATTGGTTGGCTAAGTGCTCCTCCACTTAGCTTTATTTTTTGAAAAAATGGTTCCCAAAGCCTTCACTGATATCATGTCATCGATGTTCATGCAAATAATCTCTCCATAAAAGCAATAGAAAACATTTAAGAAGGGACATAACATAATGTTTACCACTTGATCTATAGTAGTGCTCCCTTCATGGTAAAAATAGGAAAACTTGAAGTGAGTAAAAAGTCATAAGAAAATAGATTAATGTTAAATTCTTGTCATTAGGGGGTACTTGTAGTGGTACTAGTGAGTTATTGTAGCAATGTTGGAAACAATCCCAATGTCTACACTCATGCTATGAGGAATTTGTTAGGTAATTAGACAAATTTTAAAACAAATAAAAATGTTTATCCATCTCAATTCATATACTAATACACACACAATAGTTTACAACATAGATAGCCTCATTATTGACCTTCATCTAGCCAAGATAGGGGTAAATATATATTGTGAAATAACTTCTAGCCTATGTAGGCTATGGTTGCTCTAAAAGATTCTTATAAGAAAATTCCTACATTATAAAACATCTGAGGATGGTTTTGATCATAGTAGATGAGAGTGTGAACTACATGTGTAATTTGTTAATCTTATTTTATTATGTATGATAGAGCTTTGCAATAACATTATTGACTAATTCTTCCATTTCTATTTCTTTATTATTGATCTACATATAGTCCAATAAATCCTAAAGGTATTAAATTGCATCCAATAGTTAAGTATTTTGGTAATGTGGTATTCCTTGAAGAAAAGATTTGAAAACTAATTATGAATATATATAGCGCCGTAAACAATGATTAATGGCCTTATAATAAGGGTAGTGACATGGTAACATGTTAATTGTTTATTCCCTTCAATGTGGCAAACATTTAGTATGCACAATAAATAATAGAATTCATTAGATCAACGTCCTTATCTTGCATTCAATCATATTTTATATTTTCTTTTATTAGAAAATCTTGATTCTAATTTAGAACCAAAAAGCTTTAATGTAGATATGAGACAAATAATTTTTTTATCCATGTAATGCAAAACATGTGAGTGTCTTTTAATATCATTAACTCTATTAGTTTTGCAAATCTTTTATTTTATTATGGCAGTAAAACAAAACAATAAAATATTATGCTAATTCCGTTATCCATTTACACTTGACGTTCTACAACAAATTTCTCACATCAAAGAAAAAAATTAAAACCACTTCAAATTCATGGAATGCATGTTAAACAACTTAGATTATCACGATTTTTAGTATGTATGACTATAAATGTTATTTTGCCTTCTAATTGTCAACCTTAAAATTGTGAGTGACTTGCTAGTGATTATTCTCCTTGCTTTTTATATATTCCTCGATAACAAAGTTATTCTAAACTAAAATAAACAAGCAAGCTATGGAAGAAAGGTAATTACTTTAACAAAACTAATGCATGAATAAAGTTAGTCCAATTAATTGTAAAATAGTGCATGTTATTTGTGTGTGTGACATGAATTCAACCCATGGCTATTTGATCACATACCAAAACAATCTATTAACAAACTAATGTATATTTTGTAAGAGCTTAAAGAAAAAATAAACTACTAAAGAGCTTTCATGTTTAATCATGCATGCCCAAAATGGTGCACAAAACTATCAAATCAAATCTAATAAAGCAAAAAAAGTGCAATAGTTTCATCAAATTTCTTTCGAGTTAACATGCTAATTCTCTTTCACAAGTTCTACATGGTGCCCTTTTATATGTCTTTTAATGATATTTTTCTATCGAATATTTAATGTTATTTTAGATGTTTTGCAACATCATAAAATAAATTCTAAGCTTGCTTGTCTTACCCTAATGTAGATAGGAAACATAGTCAACATTTTAAATGACAAGTCCTTTTAAAAACAGGATGTGTGGAAGCAATATTTTTCCAATATTAATAAGAACTTTGCATTTATTTATAAACCATCTTACTGCTTGCACTATTACTGCTCAAGTTGTTTAACATTTATTTATGATTCCCAAAATACCTTGTGCAACATCTTCTTATGAAGTTTTGATGGGGAGATAATATGTTATTATGAAGTGGCAATCCTCTTTAATATTGCATATAACATTCATTTTGCTTGATTTAATTTTGCAAAAGTAATTAACACCACATGCTTTCTAAATATTCTATGAAGATGACCCATGTATTATTGATTTCATGTAACTTTAGCTTGCCTATTTTGTAAACAATTTCATGATTTTATTTATTTTAAGCTATTTTATTTTTTAAATTATTAAAAAAAATAACCAAGGAAAATTTTGATTTTTTAAATCAATAAAACATGATCAATTGATTCTTCATTTGGACATTGTGGTTATATTAAAGGAAGCATGAATTTAAAGTTTATTAGTGTTTTCAATTGTGCTATAGACTATCCATTATCATCAATGTTAATATTAAAATATTTAAAGGGTAGTTGGTGCCCCATAAATGTTGTCAACATTTTAGAATTGGCTCTTTTTATCACAAATAATCCTATGTAAAATGTCGCTAAATTACACATCATAAATTAGTGACAAAATCCATCATTTTACTAAGTTAGGCAACATTACATTCTTTGTAATCAAATGTTTTACATGAACAATGTTTTCAAGCTGATTTTGCCTAAAAGAATCTTGTAATGACATAATTTAGATATAGAGTTAAATATTTCAAATGAGAAATAATGTTGATAATTTCTTATTTTTCATACCTTCTCATATCTTGTCATTTATGTTATATAGATGTCATTTATCTTTCACACATGTTTTGAACTATTTTGATACAAAAAGTAAATAAAATATTTAAATATTTTAAATTTTAGCTATGTATCATATATCAAAAATAGTTTGAGATAATCTTCAAAACTACTTAAATACATTGATATGAACAAATAAAATATTATAAAATTAAAAAATTGAATAACTAATATAGAGAAATATATATATAAAAAATATGCAAAACTTAATGACGATAGAATTTGCAAGAAAGTGTATTTTTCAAAATAATTACACTAAAAGTGATTGATTGATAAAAAATAATAAAGTTAGAAAATAAAAAATAAATAAATAATTTTAATAAAATAAAACCTTAGTAACATAAGAAATAATGAGTTATATTAATTAAGAAATATTGAAAAAAATTACGTTATGTTAATAAACAACTACTTATGATTAATATATATATCCTTATAAATAAAAAAAGAAAACGAATATTAGTGCCTCAAGTAGTATACAAGGGTTCTTCGTTGACCTTATCAAGCAAATCAAACGACAAATATATTTTGTTACCAATAGTCCTTCCTAATTGCTATAAATCAAAAATATACATGGCAATTTTAGTGTTGTAAATTAGCCACTAACCAAAGATGCATAAGAGAAGGTCAAAACCATTCTTCAAATTTATTACATATTTTATTTAAGATGAGGTAAGCATCCTAATGTTTTATGCTTTTGCTAGTTACATGATATTCCATAAAAGTTTAATCTTTTAGATTTTAAATAAGTTAGTTATAAACCTTATGTTTTGTAAATTTAGCATGCTTGTCATGGTGAAATTATTTTGTATTTGGGTCAGTCTTTAATATTTAAAAGATTTATATTATCATGATGAATATCTCCATATCTTAAATTTTCTTCAATGCATTAAAGTTTAATAAGTTTTTATTTGTGATATCAAGATTTATTTAAGGAAGCCTTTTTTTATAAAGGAATGTATGAATTGACATTCGAAATATTTTATTATTTTAAGTATAGTTTTTATTTATGATACCTATTTTCTAAAATTTTTTGTCATTCCTATTTATAATAGTTTTATTTGAGGTATTACTGTCCAATGCTTTATTATAGCAATAATTATTGTTTGATTTAATTCTAATGTCTTATATATATAATATACAAATAATTTAATAAATTTTAAAAACATTTTAGCATGTAAATTTTTGTTTAACATGAAAGATAATTTATTTAAAATATGATGATCTTACCCTACTAACAGTATCTCGTGATACGCTTAGTTATTTTTAAAATTTCACTGTGATAATCAATATTTTTAGGATTTTAAAAAATTAACAATTTTGTTATACTTTGAATGTTCTCAGTTATGTTTTAAATTTAAATTTTTTTTAATATTAAGTATTACACTAGAAATTTCATTTTTTTATTATCATTCTATTTCTTGAGAATTTTATATTTATATACTATTTTTAACTTTGGAACCTTGTTTATGATTTTTAAGTTATTATTATTTCTTTTATTAGAAATATCAATATATTAAACAAAACCGGTAATATTTAATTTCCATAATAATAATTTTTCCAATTTTTAATAAGTTTTATAAACAAAAACTTTTTTTGTGATTCTAGTATCAAGAAATTTTTAATACATAATTTATATGTACTGAATATTCCAAATTTTTTTCCATTTAATGATTCAATTTATTGTAAGTCTTATGTTGTTGACATCTCTTCCATAATTATAGTATCAAGAGAACCATTTCTTACATAGTATGACAAAATTTTAAAAATTTAAACATTATTTTGCAATAATGATATTCTTAGCTCTATAGTTTTTTAAACTAAGCCAATTTCGAGTTTCTTGTTTTAAAAAATATAATTTTCAAAATTCTTGTTTTTTAATAAATTTCTTTAAAAATTTAATTTTATAATTTAAATATAATAAATATACAATTCAATGAAAATTATAACATAAAAAGTCATTATTGTAAAATTTCGAACATTAAAGTTTTTTTTTTTTTTTTTTTTCCAACATTAAACTTAAGAACATTAGTTGCTACATGTTTAACTAAAATTATAGAATGAAGTATAATTTATGTTGTTCTTATAATCCACATGATTAGAGTTTTTTAAGTTGACTTAACAATATTTTTGTCTTACGAACATAAAAGTTTTCATTTATATGATTTTTTTATGTAAATGTTTTTGTAATTTAAATCATAGTTTTAAAGCTTTTTAATGTTTGTGTTAAAACTATGTTTATTAGGATCATTACTATGTTTGGTTAAATCAAATAAATATGAGCCCAAGCTTTAGGAAACAAATATCCTTATTTTGGAGAGCAAGAAAAACAATTATGACATGCTTAATAAGCTTAAAATTTAAAATTCTAGCAAATAATCATCTTATTAGTTGGTTTCAGTTGTTATCCTATTTAAATCAATTCTAGATGTTAAACTCAAATTGACATCATAACTTTTATTTCATTTGCTTTGATATCAAATTTTTGAATATTTTGTAGCAATTAACTAGATATCTTATCTATTTTTCTAAAATTGGTAACTAAATTTGTAGTTTGCAATAAATTGAAGTACATATTATTTCAACTTATCTTACACGGTTTCCTATAAATATATTTTAGCAAGTGTGAATTATAGGTGCTAGAACATTATTCAACCCTTAGTATCTCTCAATTTTTTGTATTGTAATATTTCAAAGAGCATGTTAATGGATTAATCTTAAACAATTTTAAAGTTTTAGGATCATGTTGAGATTCTATATTAAATAAATTAGTCAACAAAATATATCATATGTTACTTCTTAAATATCATAGAAATCTCTAAAGTAGATGCAATGAGATTTATTTTCTTTGATTTTCTATCTTGCCCAAGAATTAATAAATATCTTATTGATCTTATTATCAATTTATACCAACATATTTACAAATAGTTTTAGCTAAAGTTCCTTTTTATATTGACTTAAAGTAAATGTAGAAATATATTATCAAAATATTGGTAAAGATTAATGTCATGGACAATCTTTTATTCATTAATGCACAATGTGATAAAAACATTGAGAAAAGAATATAATTTCGAAGGATATTTACAAGTATGAATATTCTATGATCATGATTATAAGAAAAGGAATAATGAAAATAAATGTGATCCCCAACTATAATTCTTAGACATACTTCGTAATTGGGAAATGCACTTATTATCCTTATTTTGATGAAAATAATGGGAATGATAAGTAGCTATAGCAATTATTGCTCTTTTTTACTTTTATTTGATAAAGTGTGTGCTATACATTATTTTTTATGCCTTGTCATTTTTAGAGTGGACATAGGTTTGATATTAGGTAGAACCATCTAAAAAATTCTTAAGTATAATTTAACATTTTTGTTAACCTTCATATTTAACAAGTTTCTTAAAACTTTTTTATTAAATATAAATTAACATCTTCTAAATAAAAAATAAAGTTTTCACAAAATTAATTTTAGATATTTGTTTAAGATTATTATAAATCTTTTTGAACATTTTTTAAAATTTTTTTGAGAAACAAATAATTTGTTTCTTAGTAATTCACTCTCTCTTATTGAAACCCTCTTAACATGATCCAAGGAGCTCATTTGCATAAGATGAATGTACAAAACTCAAATGTACTAGAAGGAGTAAATTAAAAAGAATTAAATTAATGAAGCATAAGAAAACAAGTTTATATTTGAAATGCAAAGTTAATAGTATCTAGGACATGTGACCAAGCTTAAACAAAAAATGAAGCAAAAAGAAAATTTTTAGTAAAAGTTTCTATTTAATAAAACTTTTTATTATTCATTGATAAGGATTAATTGCGCTTTTTTAAGCATTCTTGATTTTGAAATTATAGAAAGGTGCTTCTTGACACAAGTTTCAAAAGAACATTACAAAACAACATCAAGGCCACAGTGAGGTCATAGAGTTTTTAAAGTTATTTGTGAGCAAGATGACACTTCCAACATGATTTTAGGGACTTTCACTTGTAAGTGTGCTTCTCTCCCTTATTGGTTATATCTCATGCACATTAGCTTTGTGGCCCTTCTATTATAGTGAATTAGGGAAAGTTTTTGATCCTCGCTAATCATTATAAAGCTAATATCTTTTTTAAAGTGTGAAGAAAAGGTCACTTCTGACGAGGATGATGCCTCCAAAAAGGTTACTCCCTTCAAACTCACTTTAATTGGTACCTTTTTTGGTTGGATGGCCCAACATGGAATTTCAAAGAGTACAAATTCAAAACAATTGCATCTTTGAATCTATCATGAAGAGATAAGCATGTGCTCTTAAGATTTTCACTTGAATTGGAAAAACATGATGTTGGATGTACAATATTTGGAAAATTGTAGTCTTTCAAATGATGGTCCTCAAATGTTTCTAACTTTTCTAACTCAATACTAAACCTTTGTTAGCTCTTGTGTGGATCTCATTGGAGCACCAACTAATCAACTTTGTCAACAAGTAGGCTCTATTCTCAATCATGTTAATAATTAGCAAGCCTTTAAAAGTATTGCTATGACAATAAGCTTAACAAGGCTACATTAGGCTTTATTTTGTGTTTTGGTCAATCTTAGAAAAAATCTTCCCTTAGATATTAGAATCTCTAGAAAGGTTGGGTACAATAATGGCTTATTGGAAATAATTAAGTAATGAAAATTTTCCTAAATACTATTGAAGTAACCATAGACAAGGATTCTCAACAGTCTAATGCAAGCAAGAAAAGGTTCTAAACCATTCTATGCAAGAAATGGAGAAGATGAGACACTTTTGAATTAGTGAAGTAATATGTAATGTGAAACTTCAAACTTTGGTAACCAACAATGTATAAAACAATATTAGTGCCCCACTACGTTACACAACATTAACAAATAATAAAAAAACCTAATTGTACTATTTTATAATCTATTCAATGATAGTATGATCAATTTCAATTAACAAATGTAAAGTAAGAGCAAAAAATATTTATCTAATTTGAAAATTAGGAAGGACATGTGGCTTAGACAAGTACATATTCAATCTCTCAAAACCTTAAATAGTTATCTTTAAGAAAAAGCAAAGACTCTCAAGCTTTCTAAGATAGATTTGAATGGCCTCATAGTTGGTAATAGTTATTAGTCAATAAGAAAAGACACCAAATGGAATGTCAAAAAATTCATTTTCCTAAAAATGACAAAAAGAAGCTTTCATGAGTCTCAAATTGTTGAAATTATAGATTGTACTTAATAATAACTTACTTTTCAACATAAATGATGTATATAGCTGTATAGTAGCTTGATGCCTTTATAACATGTTCATATTACACAAAATTAAGTTAATTCCAAACATGGAATGCTTTGCAAGTAATAGATAAATGGACATCTTTTACAAGAGAATAAATTTTCATTATTGTGAAGCAAAATTTCTAACAAAGTGTAGGTGTATTGGTTGTAGTACTTATAATGTTAGAAATTGAGAATTAAGAATATTTTCTTCACATGGTGATATGTAAATGATGTGCTATCTTTTGATGTATGCCAACAACTCCTTTATTAGTAGAATAAATCATTGGAGGGATTTAAGATTGTTTGGTGGAGACTGATTTGTCTTCCCTAAATAGAATGGATTGTCAAATATCATTGCCAATGATAAAAAATATAATGGTCATTCTTGATGATACAATGCTAATGAATCATGATTTTCTCAAAGCCTTCCTAAAATAATGCTCAACATATGAACAAGTTCTTTTTATACAAATCCTTATTACTGATCTTTTCTCTAGAAGCAATTAAATCTAATCCTAAACAACTTAGATTCCAAAGCACTTGGATTGAAACTATATAATTCTCTCTAGTTGTTGCTCAATATTGGAGTCTTCCAACTTCTAGGTCTACAATGCAGGCCTTAGTGTATAATTTGAAGAGAGCTAAACCCCACCTTAAAGATTGGAGTAAAACATAAATGTGGTAATATATTTGTGAGGATGGAAGAAGAAGAATATCACGTTGTTGGGAAGGTAAATAATGTCAAAGTGTTATAGATGACTTTTCATGGTTAGAACTAATAAAGCTTAAGATGATTGAACCTTTGTTGCTAAAATAAAAATGCATGGAGAAGACATTTAATAATACTATAGGATACATTTTTGGAATTCTATAAGACATTTCAAAATTCTAAAATAAAAAAAAATTAAGAAAATAAGTTCCTAGAATTTGTCAAAAAAATTTTAAAAAACTTTTTTAAATGCCATCGAATTTTTGTGAGTAGCATCTGTAAAAAGGCATTGACACTCTGGGTCCACTTTGGGGGTAATGTGGATCGATGAGACTTAGAAAAATTTGATGAATCATTTCTAATGGTGATCGTAACGACGATTGACAGAGGTGAATGGCTGTAAAAAAGTCCAACACTAAATTTTAATCCCATTTTGAAGCAATTTTCAAGCAAATATTCTACTGATGGACTTGTGAGATGGTTGAAGGGAAGGTTTATATTGAATATGAGATGAAAATTTATAAAACGTTTCCACTTGTTCTTTAGACAACTTAAGCTAAATTATAAATGTAGATCACTAGATAAGCTAACAAAACTAAAAAGAAATATATAATAATCAAGGGTATACTGTGATTCACCTACTCAATGATAATAATGACAGAGATTAATGAGAAGTATAGTAACCAATCCTCAAAGGGCTCCAAGTCTAAATATAACTATGCATCTCAGAGGTGAACATGTTTGTGATGTACTTGATGTGACCATATCCAATGGATAAGAGTTAAAAGATAAATATTGTGTGGCTTAAGAATGATAATAAAAACTCAAATTCCATCCATACAATGTTCAATAATAAACAAATGAAGGGTAATATAAAAAGAATTAAAGATCTAAGAGAGAAGGATTTAATTGCCAAATATGTTTTGGATTGCTTGAGGTCTCACTATTCCCTACTAAGAAAAATTAGCGGTGCTTCAATTTTTTATGCTTAAACTCACTAAAAGAAAATATGTTGCTAATTTAGCTAGTTAATTGGGAGAAAATACAAAAAATATTTTTTTGATGGATTACTTATGTGCTTGTAGATTGTATAGGTTTGATGATTTTTTTACAAGCATTGTTGGTCCATATTTCAAGTTGACATTTATCATGCTATCAGCCATTTTCTTATTTGTACCCAATCACCAAAAGAATGTAGTAGTGCTAATTTATTTTTCCATTGAAGACTAAATGTAGCATATCTTTCAAAGACATTATCACAATTTGGATGTATAGTTTTCGAAAAATTTATTAATTTATTGGTAGTTTGCCTATGGTGTTTCCTATCCCCCATTATCTTAGAGGAGCATTCAACTTTCGATAAAGAAAGGGAAATCACTGAAAATATCTTATCAGCATAACAAATCATACTTTCATTGAAGCAACTTCTTGATTTAAATGAGAAGATCAATGCTAATAGCTTTATTATCGAGCTAGACATTAAGAATGCATTAAATAGCATATTGTGGGGGAAACATGTATTAGATAAATTTAACAACAATAGTTAATAATCTAGTCATGAGTAACTATAATATAAGCTAGTTGTTTTTTGTTATTAATGAGAAAGGAACTTGTTCCATCTAACTCTCCCATTGGCTAAATCACGACAATCCTCTATCCCCATTTCTTGTCCATATTGTAGCTAAAGAACTAAGAAGATGTGTAAAGAATTAATATATATAAGGTTATGCGAAGCACTAGGCCATTCCATGTGGTTGTGAACCAAAGTCCCATTTCTGCTCTACAGATTTCCTTTTACTCTTCGTAAGATGTGATAAAGACTTAATAAAAAATCTCAAGTTATTGTTCTCTAATCTCTATGGATCATAAAGTTTGTAGATTAATGTACAAAGGTTCTTTTTTATTAGATGTAGAAACACAAAACATAAATAAGAGAACATTGACAAGGAGCTCTTGCTTTAGAAAACATACTACCTTCCAATCCCTTAACTCAAAAGCACATTATTCGAAGGTAAGAAATAAGTGGTCCACTTTGAACACTAGATTAACAAAACATCCAAAAAGAAATCACTCTCAATGGGAGGTCGTCCTTATTAATCATGTGCTCTAGTCAATGTCTATTTATAAATAAAATTATATCTTATCTTCTTAATAATATTATTAATTTTTTTAGAAAGTGAGATAAATGGTTTTCTTTGGGGTAATAATGATTTGATGAGCAAGGAGCATTTGGGTTGTTAGAACCAGATTAGCTCCCCTTATAAAATGTATGGATTACAAGTTAAGAAATTAAAGGATATTATGGATGTATATAACGTAAAGTTTTTTTAAAAGGTATGCACCAGAAACATTATTTATTTTACATACTTGAGATGTAAGTTTCGTTATAGAAAATGTGTCGAACATGCTTAATGACTTGGAATCAAATATGTAGAACCATCTAACTACTTTTGTATATTGTGATACTTGGAACAAAATAGATAATTATGGCAACAAATGTTGGACCCTCACCAAGCATGGTAAATTCACTATGAATTCAAGATGGGATAGTCTTAGAGTTAATTAATTAGCTTATTCATAAGTCATAAAAATTGTAGAATAATTATCAACCTTCTAAAATATCTTTGTTAATGTGGACGCTCCTATATATCTAATTATCTTTTGATAACAACTTGAGGAAGTTGAATTTCAATTTATTCACAAATGCACTTTTTGTGTATACAGGGACTGTCAGATGAACTTATGGAACCCATTAGTAATGAATCTTGGCATTAAACAAACCCAAAATCATGATTCACGAAAAGCTTCTACATGGATTGAAGACACAAACTCAATAGCTATTAAGAATTTATTGCTCTACCATCTCTCATATGTTGTAAAATCTACAAGATAAAAATTCAAAATACTTCAATGAGCAAATACTCCCTGTAATTTTCCTAACAGAGTTAAGCATAATATAGATGAATTTTAAAATGTTGCTTAATTATGTAAAGTTCTTCAATAGATCAAAAAGTGGTAAAATATGCATTGCCCTCATTAGATTTTTTAGATTAATTGAATAATAGAAAATAGTGGTTCAATGGACCTCCCTTGTAGTGGAGTTAGAAAAATTAAATTCTAGTGGACGAACTAGAAATAACGAAGTCCCTATAGGTTGTGTTTGTGTGATTAGAGACTACTTGGTAGAGCTATTAAAGCACTCTTAATTTACTTGAAATCTATAAAATGTATACGCTAAAGCCCTTGAAATACTATTTGGTGTAAATTTATGTGATAATATGGGATTATAGAAACATCATTATAGAATGAAACAATTAATTATTCCCTATAATTACTCAAAAAAGGATTGGAATCCCTTGCTACATCTTAACCCAACTAAATAGAATGAATCAATTTCTTTGCAATGTAGTTAAATTATAAAACATATTCAGGGAAGGAAATGTTGTAAAAAAAGTAGTATGCTTAAATATCTTGTAACTATATTCATTTGACATTCTAAACTCATAACAGACTCAAAAACTTTTCAAAGCTTGAGTTAAACTTGATGAGGATAGGTGTTCATGTATTATATAATGTCGTAGGGAAAGTCATCCAATTAATACCTTCATGATTAAATGTATGGAATGCATTCACATAATCATTATTGCTGACATGAATTTGTTCTTATGAAAATTACTAAGCATTTGGGGCCAAAACTAATGAAATAATGTCTTGAAAAACCACTAGATTTTATCATATATCTTTCAATTTAGCTTAACAAATAAATTTTGATAAACTAGTGTGGTTGACATAACAAATGCCAAGTTAACCATGTTCTATGAAAAAGGAATGGACCTATTTCGTGTGGCTTGTCTCATAATAGGAAAATCAATGTCCATATAATCTCTCAATTTTAACAAATGATAACTATACTTCATATATCTTAAATCTTGATTTTTTTGTATATAAAGGAAAACCCATATAACCCATTATAATATATTCCCATTAAACTTAAAATTGAATATAACAAAGATACAAAAGAAATATTCACAAATTTTGAGTACTATTGCAAAATTAAATTGATTTCATAATGGATTGTAAAGTAGGCTACAAAGCATAGAACTTTTTATTTGCCCAAAACATTTTAATAATGCATGAATTCTCAGATTGGATTATTCCAATGGAGAACAATTTCTTAGCATGTGCATTATGATTCCTTAATCAGCCTAATATAACTTTTCACATCAAGATTACAATCTTCTATGCACATTTCTTGAGGTTGAACAATCATATCTATCTTTTGTGCTTCTTTTTTGTGTTAAAGTCAATCAAATACTACCACTCATTGGAAAGGATTGGAGAAACATGTTCACACCAATTTTTTTTCCTTACATCATACAATCACAAAATCCATCAGTGTAGTACATGATATCTTACTTGAGAGTAAGGTCATCATAAGCTAAATATGTGGCATGGCACGAACCATTTGGATTTCTCTGAAATTGCTTTGATTTGTGTCAAACAGTTTAGTTAAAATAATACATTATTACATTAATCAAATTATCATTGAGGCACATTGACTTACTTTTTGTGATTCAATTCCTTAATTAGCTTTGTTTATCAATTCATCAATATTTTCATAAAATGTTTATTAATATGGTTCTTATCATACAATATGATAGTTCCTTAGACCAAGACAAGTCACTACACTCTTATGTGTGTTATACAATTTCAATGCATAACTTATTTGGAATCAAACATGCTAACTACAATTACCTTTATGCATTGGACTCATTCGAACCAATAGATTGAATTGGTAATACTAATACTTCAATGAGACACTCCAAATATTTGAATGGTAACTTTTTAGCATATGAACCAAGCCTTTAGAAATCTTGATAAAAATAATAATGCATTTTAAGTACTAATTTATAACTATTGTGACTTCAATATTTAGTAATGGTGGAAAAGTTGATTAAATGTTTTTAAGAGATCTAAAATGATTATAACAAATGTAAATAGAACTATATGACTTATAATCAATTTAATCATACACTAGTGAAATTACATATCATCATCTAATTACTCAAAATTTTGAAAAACTAAATTCTTAATTTTCTCATTGCCACACAAATAAAGCCATGCATTGCATTATTAAGGAAACTATGGGGATCATTTATATCAACATAGCTTAAAAAACTATATAATCTTTTTATATCAACATTCATATGATGCTAGACATCACATATGACAAAATTAGACATTATTTCTTCTTTGAAGAGAAAATTGTATAACTATTTTTTTTTCTTTAGAATTAGCCAATAGGTTATATTTCACACTTTAAAAAAATCATTGAGTACTTATGTTCTTACGTTTAAAAAACTTTAGTAAGGCTGTGACATAGTAACATTCTACACATCACACAGAAGCTCCAATGGATACTAGTCTTACATGGACTTAGAGCCATTCCAAGTTTGGTATCTCAACTTTTAGTTAGTCTTTTATATCATTCCTGTTATAAGGGCCAACTACAATTCACCCATGCTCATTACACTTTTTAATTTTCCTTCTATCAAATTTTGAAATTATTTGTATTTATAATTTTTCTTCATTTCGAGATTGATTAGTATCTTTTTAAAAACTTCTAACATTAAATGCTATCCAGTATATCTTTATAGTAGTATGATAATTCTTTTAGCATAAAGTGTTTTACAAAATGACATTAAAAAGGCTTAAAATTAAGGGTTGGGTTGCTTTACTCACTAACATATTCCACCTTTACCAGTACTACTATTAATTTGTGTGTCCTACTAGACCTGCCTTGACTCTACAAACTCATTGATCTGCTTAATACACTTTGACCACTGTTGATCTATAATCCACGAAATTTCTTGACCGGTGAATGCATCTCGACTAGTTATCTCATGCTGGCCCACATATTAGAGATGAGGTGTAATTAAGTTTCTCTACTTGTGCTGCATTGTTCGCGTAGGACACCTCGTCGCAACTTACTAGATTGAAACTCAAAATGCACATGCCAAATTAAGAGCTTCTTTTGCCAAATTAATTTTTCTTCATTTAAAAGAATAATTTTTTGTCAAATTCAAATTAGTATTTTTATAATTTGTGTTGAATATGGGAATTCTTAAAATGTACTTTAGAATAATGAAATATTTTGCACATATTTCAAAAAAATATTGTTTTATATCCAAGGTAAACTACTTGTCTTTATAGCATTAAGATATTTATAAATAGTGATACTCAAAATATTTTAAGCAATGTAATTTGAATAAAATATTAAAGTGCTTCCATAAAGCTAGTTTAATAGAAGCATGTTATGTATATTCAATATAACAATGTGATTTTAAAGGAAACTTAAGAAGGAGAGTGAAAGGTTTAAAAAATAGAGATCCCAAAATATTATCCAATATTTACAGGAGCATCAAATCTTTGAGAAAGCTCTTATTAAATTTTAACTTTTGGAAAATTATTCATCCAATCAAAATTTCTAGTATGTCTTAGTGAACATGTGATTTTATTATTTATCATTTTGAAAACTCCACTTCTAAACCTTAGCATTTTGCCACTAACTTGAGTATTCTGGATGTTTGTGATTAAAACCACTATTTTATTTGTTTAGCATCTCTTATGTTAATGACCAATGCATGCCTTAAGCTTCTTAAAGAGTTTTTCCTTGTCTAGCAGTACTAAAATTTTCAATTGTAAAACTATAAAACCATTGGGTAAGCCTTTATATGGATAAGTTCCATGAATGTTGCAACATTTCAATTATTGATGGCGAAAATATAGCTTTTAGATATGATTTTATATTAACTTTGTATTAAGGAATGGTTAGCTGTAAGAACTTTCCATAATTTCTAATTAAACTACAAACCACCATCTTTTATCTTTATGAAATTTTTTTTAATAGCTACAATTTACAAAAATTTATATGAAAAAACATTACAAAATAAAAAAAAAACTTATTTTCAAGTTTAATACTAAAACATTCATTTATTTTTATGTTCTTTTGTTATGTCATTTCATGATTTGTTTGTTTCTGATTATCTTTACAATCTTGAAATAATATATGGTTAACTTAAGAAAAAATGAATCATTAAAGCTTGATGACTATTTGAAGAATTCTTTCACTACTGAATTACATGAAAAAAAGAATTAGTATGGCAATATCCCCTGAGAACTTGATTCAAATTTTTCTGTTTTTTTAATTCAATAAATTCTAATTTTTGAACGAAATATTTTAGCTTATACATCATATATGCATATGCATGCATCATTCCAAACTCTTGTTAATATCGATATTGATAAATTTTATACATGAAAATTGCATATCATCAAGAACCAATTTGTGTGCTTTACATATGTAACATCATATCTAACACCAATTTATTGTTTTAGACATAGTCAAAATATATTGCACTACTCTTTGAGGAAAACCATTCTCCAATTCCATGTAAATATGCTTGAATTCATAGGTGACATTATTTTTTATGTGAATTTAGAATGCTACGCACTCACCACACATTAATACGTCTAACGACTAGAAAGTGTTTTCGAGTCGTAAATACAAAGCTTTAGGAAATTAGGTAGGACTCCTTATAGTATAAGCTCCTGTAGTGGCTAAAATTAACTTTGTTGGATTCAAATTGACATAAGAAATTTCTCATTAAGATTAGTATCTTGAACTATTTGATTTGGGAACTATTCTGTGTGAGTAGATGATATTATTTCATCACCGCCTTAACATTGTATGGTAATTACAAAATCTATTATTCATGTATGTATTATTTTAATATTTAATCATCACCATCAATTATTTGTTTAAATAATTAGTAAAACTATATTCATAACGATTAGCTACAAGAATTGATCGTGTACCCAAAATCTAACAACAAGTAATAAACATTTAAACTTAGCAAAACATTGTATGATTTTAAGACCATAATCAATAAGAAAAATAATTTTTCAATATAAGTCAATTATTCAATTAATTTTGATTAACTAGGAATTAAGCCACACCGAAATTGATAAGGATGAGTCCATTGTGAATCAAAATAAGTTGAATAAGGAATCTAGGTGAACTAAAATTCTACCCTTAAATACATATGTTATGTATTTTTTTGGAATTGCTAATAATCTTGACGCACATGTATTTAACCCAATCTTAAATTTTTAAATCTCAACCAATTCTTGTGGATAGATTAATTATCTAATTAAAAACATGTAAGAATTAGTGAATCTTCTCATGAAAAGGTGTCATATAAGAAGGCTTGAGTATTGTCCATTTTATAGTGGCAAATTATGTTAAATTACGATGCACACAATTATTTCATTATTAAGAAATGACTAATTAGTATTCCGTATCCCAAATAATCATTTCTAAGATTCTATTGAATACATGAGCAACAATAATAAATAACCAATAATTAAATGGTCAATCGTTGTGATGGATAGGCAGTGATAGTATCGATGAATATCTTAATTGCTACATATAGTGGAGTCTTTGTTGTAAGTGTAAGGGGCCTCACATCCCTCGACCATTCATTTGTTGAAGTTGTTTGCTAGGCAGCAAATGTTTCATTATTTTGCATCAACCAAAAAGAACCATCAATGGTCAACAAAAAATTATTTTTAAAGAAGAAAAAATTAAAAGAATTGATACACCATTAATGCTTGCATTAATGAATAAATTTTCACACATTTTTCTAAATATTGGTAGTGGCATTTAAGAAAATAAAAATTTTTAATGACTAAAAGGTTTCATTTTAGGATAAGTAACATGTACTAATTAAATTTGATTGATTATATGAGATGTTGGCATCACCAAGATTAGAACATCAGTGACGTTAAGAAAACAATATTTCACATGACTATTGTTTCAATCAACATTAGCTCTAATTTATGTTTGATTTGAGTTTCTTAATGAGGTAGCTCCACACTTCTTAGCTTTGTTAGTAAAAACTCATATACAAGTGATAACATCTACTATAAAGCTAACTAGATTAAGCATAAACAAGATGTCTGTTGAATAGGATCTAGTGAAGGAATTACCTAGTTGAATCTAGATAACAAAAAATTTTGAAACTCAAATAGGTTATGGCAAAAATTTCAATATGATATGTTTATTATTAAATCAATTTCTATGGCCAGAGTTACACTTTTATTCAACAAAAAAAAATTCACCAAATAAGTAACAAAAACTAAGCACTAACAAATGTGAATGAATATAATCTCACTAAGCCATTATTTATGAAATAAGCAACATTCTAAATTTAAAGTCACTACATTCTTAGAGTTTCATTTTAGATAAGGATGTTCTATGAAAAAGTATTGGGCCACTACGAAATGGTCCCACTACAAGGAAGAAGTATAAAAAGTCACAAATGGTTTAGCTAATTTAGTTTTTAGTACAATTAGCATATGCTTAAGGAAAACCAAGTTTCCAAATGAATTAACAAGGAACAATCATTTTATGATTTTAGCAATATCTAGCTTAAATGATCTACAAATTCTCATCTTATGTAATCTAAAGAGGAAGATTTCAATCTAATTTAGAGTAGTCACTCAAAGAGAAATATTAAAAATTGTTAAAGAGGCATCTTAGTTTGAGTAAGATCTGTAGAAGTGCCTGATTTTCTAAAATGTCATAACAAATGACTTTTATTGGATAACATCCTTGCTTGTAATATTAGATGTAAAGCAAATAAGGGCTATGGAAGGCAATTTGTACTTCTACTAGAAACAAAAATATTTCTAATTGCTCTCATAGAACCTATGGATTACAAAAGCTAATTGCATAATCTATCTAAGAGATTAGAATTTGAGCACTACATTGCAAACAAATCCAATGGGATTTAGATATTATGAATTAAAAGCATACATTTCCAAACCTTAAATCAAGATGAGCAGTAGTTCACTTGCTCATTGATAATCATGAAGATAAAATGGTGCCAATGATACTTATGTGCATGCTGAATTCAAGTGGTAAATGAAGAACACTTTGGTACATTGTGGGTCAATTTGTGAAGGAAATAGAGCTCCATGGATAGAAATAACATACTTTAATGTAATAGCTACACTTGATGGATAAAAGAGTTCATATAATCTTAGGAAGGAAGTAATGAATGAATTCATTGATTCCATCAATACATGGTCAGTAAGGGAACTCTCGCTCATTTGGCATTTATTTACATGGATAAGGAATGAAAAGGGAAAAAATCAGTAGAAGGATACACTAGTTGTTAAATAATCATGCATAGATTGATCTATTCTCAGCAATAGTAGTGCAATACTTTTGTAGAATTGGATCAACTTATTCACATTTACTTCAATCTATAAGAGATCATACTCCTCTGTCAAAGTTGTTACTATTTCAAAATATATGAGTTCAGTATCTAATTTTCATCCAAAATATAGAAAATATTAGTGAAATTCTTCTATTATTATTAAAATAATTAATAATTTTCTCCCTTCTAAATTCACCTTCATTATTGCTTCTAGTAAAAACTAAATTATGGCAAATCTCCCTTTCTAATTTAGTTATCAAGATATAAAATGTTCTAAAACATTTACTCCTTTTTTGCAAGAAAATTATCTATGTATACCAAAAATAGTCTTCTAACACAACCAATTCATAATTCTTATGCCCTATACTCATGCATTATTTATCTCTAAATCATTAATTTGAGAAAGTTCAAAGGGTATACATAATCATCTAGAAAAGGAAATTTAGTTTAACCTTTATTTAAGTTATATTTAATAATTTTTCTTAAGGTATGTGTGCTAGCATGACAAAATCATCTATGCCATAACTTATACTTTTTAACATATGACAAACATTCTGTTGAGAATTGTTTACTTTTTGCAAATCATTTAAATATATGTTATTTCTTTTAGTTGCAATAACTAAAAGATTTCCATCTTTAATAAATTTATATGTACTGGAATGAAATAAAATACTAAAATTGTTATCACATAATTCACTCATATTTTCGAAATTATACATTAACCTTTAAGCTAAAAGACCTTAGTAATAAAAAATGCAGAATTTCTAGTAGTACTTATTCATTTGATATATTTCTTTGAGTTCTCATTAAGTAGTACTTCTCCTTAAACATAGGCTTCCTATTAGTATAATAAATTGATTGTTTTAGTAATGTATCTCAAACATCAACAATCCAAGAGACACGCCTTGCTCATCTTTCAAAAGAAAACTTTCCTTCAATTATAAATTAATTGTTAGACTTATGAAGCCAAAACTTTTTAGGCCAAGCATATTTTTGAGTAGATGAACTATAGTTTGCCCTAACTATCAAGAAATTTTAGGAAATTTTGATTAAATATGAGCTTTAACAATACCTACATGTGGTGTATATTTGATTTGCATGCTATAATGGCATGTAAAAATGTTATTGTAACCTTGTAAAATATTCGCATTTCCTTTATCCCAATGAACATGATATATTCTAGCATTTGAAAAAAAATATTTCTACAAATCAATTTTGCATTTAATATTGAAAAATTATGTTTCAAGGATTTATGATTATTAATTCTTTAACTAATGATGCATACCCTTAAGTTTTTATTCTAATCCATCATTAGCCTTTCGCATGTTCATTAAATATGTCTTAGCCATATTTTTAATATGTTCACAAAGACTAAAATATTCGTTTTGCATTTCTTTTAGTTTCTTCTATTCCTTACATAAAGTATCATATTATTACTTCGAAATTCATTGCTAAGGTAATCCTTCATTGTAATAACTTACCTCTACTTCACTTGATAATGTTCACATTTCTTCTTCATCCTCTTAGGTCACCATCAAAAATTGCACTTCAATGTTCTTTTCCTCATCACTTGTATTAGTCTACTCAAAGTCACTTCAAGCTATATTCAATGTTTTCATCTTCTAGTTCTTGCTCTTCTTGATTGCATTCTTCTCAATTTTAATTTAATTTAACTCCATAGAACATGCTAGTTTTGTATTTCTTAGTTTGTCACACTCATGGTAAAAGAACTCCTCTTTTATTTTCACTCCCTTTCTGGACCTTTGTTTCATATATGTTCTTGTAACACCAAAAATTTTAGAAACACTATCAAAAATTAGAGCTATGCTATCTTCATATGTGGTCAACTTTTCTATGGTATCTTTCTCTTTGTTTAGGGTTATTGTTTACTATTTGTTCATTAGTTTTTTTTGTAAATAAATAATTTCTTTTCTTTTCTCCTCTCCATCAATAGTTCATTAGTCATGAGCTCACCTGTAAAGTCATCCAATGTTGTATAGAAATGCTTGTAGTAATCTTGGAGGTTGTGGTGAAAGATTTGTACTCTTTTAGCAAAATTCTAAGGATCTTATTTTGATGTTAATTTATAGATATAGTCTTTTCTAGACTAAAAAGCCCATTAATAATGTTAATAAATCAAATATACATTCTATCAATAAATACATTAGAAAGCATTTTCAATAATTCTTAATCATATGTCATCATATCAATTTTAATTTCTTAAATAAAAAGATGTACCATTTCATGTTAGTATTAACTTGTGGCAAATTTCAAAAGTAATTTCTAAACTCATAATACAATTAGCCTTAAAAACATTCAAAGAACAAATTAAAATATTAATATCTTTATTGTTTAATTAAATTCTATGTTTTTCCTTGTATCCATTTTTAAACTTTTTTTTTAATACTCCTTATAAATTGTATAAGTGTCTATTTCCCTACTTACTCACTTCAAGTTAATGGTAGTCTTATTATTTCAATAGAGATTATAATGACCACAAAAAGTGGTAGCTTACTAGTGGAAGCTGTTAGGTCACCCTTGGCTTTGATGGGTCAAGTCATAGATGTTTCATATTTTATTTCAATATACTTGTTTAATGTAAAATACTTTTACATTTAAATAATAAGCTATGTACATTTGAAGATGGTAAATTACTTATTTCTAAAGTACCATGGAGTATTTAGTAAGCTTCAAAGATTGAATATATGTTCCTTAAATTTTAAAAGTGTTTTTTGTTATCAAATATTAGGTTATTGATTTTATGATAATTTCATTTTATTTTAATTTCAAATCATATTCAGGTACCAAATTGTTCAAACATCTCATTGATTTTGCAAAAAAATAAGATTTTATATTTTAATCCCATAATAATTTTCTTAATTAAATCTTATCCTTGTCAAATTTCATTTTAGTTTTTTTACTAAACTTTAACTAAATTAAAAAAAATTAATTATTTTAAATTTTTCATAATATAAATTATAAAATAATTGCCACGTCCTACCTTGTGCCTAAGTGCAAAGCTCTCTGATTGGGCTAGCAAGAGGGGCCACCCGCAAGCCTCAGGTCAAGAAACAATCAGAACTAAATTTGTTCGAGGTCATTCTGACTAATGACGAATTCTTGAACTGAATGGTGTAAGGCATTGGATCAAGCTGGGCAGCACTTCAATGGCCATAGCTACATCCTAACTTTTTGGATGACAAGAACTCTTCTAATTTTTTCCTTGAATCATGTGGGTCATAATTTTCCTATTTGAATCTTACAATTGAGATCCACTGTAACTTTATCTATGTTGAATGGAATGATCCATACGTTATTTAGCATGATTGAATGGTCTAGATCAAAACTACCATGACCAAATTGTCCATAACTCATTAACTTGTTTAGCATTAGATTTCATGGTCTATATTACCTTTAATCTGATCCAATGGCTTTAGTCCATGCTGCCCTAATGGCTAATTATTTAGCTCTTGTACTACCCATTTTTAAAAAACTATTTTATCCAATTTATACAAGCTTTTTAAGTTGTTTGGCTATAACTTTTTGCATGACTTTTCTACACATCATAGCAACTATAACCAAACTTTTTCTATAATTACCTAACAAGTGTAAATGAAATAACTAATGAATATGAATCAATCCTTGAAATCTAAACAAAATACTGGTGAATATTCGTTGAGGTAATTTTTACTAACAGTAACTACGACTTCTCATTCACAAATCACCACCTTTTTTTAGCTAAGCCCTATTCATTTAAATTTTTAAATTCTCATATACCTTCTTAAATTTAAGCTCATTGTGTTTTGTTTTGTTAATCAACAAATATAGGAAGCTATCCGAATTTATCGCAATATTTTTCCCTGCTATATTTTTTTGTTCTCTTGGGTTAGCCAAGCCAACATTTGCAAAAGCTTGAGTTTAATTTGATCTTGTAAAAATTCAAGATTGGACTAAGCTCAGAAAAATATGTGTTATAATTGAACCTATAAAAGGTATTGGGTTCGACATGAACCAAAAAACTATAAGTTATAATCTTTTATTAGTCATTTTTTCTCAGCCATAATTAGGGGTCGATGTAGGTTTAATTTGAACAAAAGTGCTTCCAAATTATGGTGTCATATTATCATTTTTATTTATTTTGCATAAACTTAAAAAATAATATATATATTTATAATCATAGTTTTTTTATAAAAGTAGAAATATTTTTTAGAAATAAAAACATTTAAAAATAGGAAAATAATTTTTAAGTAAAACATTCACCCTGTATCTTACGAAATTGACAGACTACGTTTCATTTCAAAAACGCATTCACCAAAACTTGGACAAGTATAAATTTAACCAATTTTTTACCATGAAATTTAATCACCTAAGAAAGGCATCTAACTCTAATACCAACTAAAACATGGTTTAACAAGAGGGAAGAATTGATAACAAAAATATTTTGACCTTAGAAAAAGTATTTTTAAAACATATTTTCCAACAACAATTTTTTGTAGTCTCTTAATCTTGAATAAATCATTGCAAAATTTTTTTTGTAAAATATATATTTTTAAAGTATAATAATTGTGTTTTAAATTTTGAAAAAAAAATTGAAAATAACAAAATTGGCAATAAATAAAATGTATAATAATCCTTGGTGATTCAATTCATATTCAAACCTACAATCTCCCAAAATAAAGGCCATGAAAAAAATAAACTAATTAGTATCAGACTTTCAAAAAAAGATGATGCTTACAAAAATGAAATAAAATAAAAGAGCTATAGAAATCTTTCAATGAAATGAAACTTGAAGAAAAAGAAAAATTATAACAAGACATTTGATTTTGATGAATATGGTAATCCTATGCTCGTTGAATTATAAAACAAAGTGCAAATGGTTTTTTCTTTTACTTGAATGAAAAAAGAAAAGAGAGTTAGAGCTAAAAGAATAATGGGCACAACAAATGAAAGAAATAAATTTCAATAGTTGCTCAGGCTTAAATTCTACGGATTGAATTTTTTTAATTGTTTTGCCAATTTTCTATTAAAACAATCTATTATTTATGGACATATTTCCATAAATAAAAGAAGCTACAAAACATCCTATTTAGTCATTATAGGTAGGATGGCTTGAATTTTTTAACTATTTAAAAAAGGTATTTACAATAAATAGTGGGTTGGTTGAGTCAATGGTGCTTATACAATTACCATTACAATCCATAAGAGCATCATTACGACTATTTGAGCTAGGATAAATTTTAAAAAAATGATAGCTGCATGATGGATTTTATTATAGACAATTATATTAAAAATTGTGTAATTAGATCAAAGTAAATGACAACCACTTAGCTCTTTTTAATGTTGATGATAAACACATGATTCATTTTAAATTTGATCATTATGTCATAAAAAAATAATAATCAGATTACATGATTAAATTCTATATATTTAACGTTGGAAGCTGCAATCATCAACCATTCAATCTTGAAAATTGCATGACCAAATAACTAAATTTAAGTCTATACATTTTTTAAAAGATGATGAGTATTTAAACATTTGATCTTGGTGACTATGACATCAAGCAATTGGTTTTAGATCTACATGTTTTCAAAAGTAAATTAATTTAAGATCATTTGAACGAACCACAAAATTGAATAGTGGACATTTGCCTCAAAATGTTAAAAGTGATATATGCAAAATGAACTTATAAACCTATGTGTCTTATGAGTATTAAGAGATTGGTTTAATAATTTCGACCCAAAGTATGATGTAGAAGATGTGTTTTAGATGGGAAACTACTACACTAGGAGCTCTATCCATTAGCTTTAAAATTTGAAGTTAAGCCATTCTTATGCATTGTCTCTTACACTCATTTACATGTCTTCAATTCTATAGTTACCCATGAGTCAATTAATAGAGCTCTATATTAGATTAATCTACTTCATGTTGAGAAACATTATTTGAAATAATTAACAAAAGAAATTAATAAAAAATAACGATTTTTTGTCATCAAAATATAATGTAAGAAATAATGGTTCAACATAACTAACATAAGAAGCTATAAAAGTTGTTAATAATTAAACTTTGTTGTTGTATAATTACTTGAATAAATAAGATATAAATAAAATAAATGATTGATAATAGAACTCGATCCATAAATAGTCTTCTTAGATCTCCTGTCACTTTCCCAAATTCTCATATTAGGATCAATTATTATAATCTTATGTATTAGATAATATTTATGCACACATCTATTGTCTAAATCAAACTCTACCTCATTTTACATATCTAATTATGTTTTTCACTATTGTGAGTCATGTACTAATACTTAGATTGCTTCACGTTATGTATTGATTTGTCCCAACAAGAGTAATAAACATTATCTATGTCCAACTATATTATTTTGGCAAAAAAGTAATGGCCATCATTTAATTAATGTTTACAATATTTATTTAAATTTTTTGCACTTATATTATAAAATTTTGTTGCATTAAATAAGTTAATAATTTGTACCTTTTAGGCACAAATTTATTATGGTTACCATGAAAAGAATATTCTTTGTAAACTAGATATAGAGTTAAAGTTTCATGTTTTAAGTATTCTATTATCTTGATTTTTTTGTGTATATTTGTAATTTTGAAATTAGTTTGTTAGTTGCATTAACTTTGTTTAATATATAATATCATGAAAGGATTTTTGACATTATATTGTGTTAATAATAAATTTTTTTCTTTACAATATTTATGTATTGTTATTTATTTATAATTTTTATAATAGTAATATTTTTTTTATTTAATTATTTGTTGAAATATATTTCCTTAAAAGTCAAAAGTCCATCAATTTATTTTAACTAATTTTAGATAACACAATTAATTGAAAAACTCATTCAATGTACATTTTTTTCAATGTCTTATTGAAATGTAAATTTTGTGCTTCATTTTCTCTTATGGTAAATGTCTTCGATATTTTTCATTTAATTATTATATTTTATTTTATGCATAAATTATTATTTTTTTTGAACAATTTTTTATGAAACGTATTGTTCATTATTGAGTTAAATATTTGATAAAAATATTTTTTTAAAAAATAAGCTTTTTATATTTCAGTGAACATTTGATAATACCATCACTAAAATAAAAATTATGTAATTGTACAATTTTTTTCTTCATTTTTATATATCATATATAAAAGAAATTAATGTTTCACTATTTTTAAATAGTTTAAAGTTTTGTGCATTTTTTAAATGATAGACTACAAGAATTTAAAATTTGTTGATATACATGATTATTTTTAAATCCTATTATTATAGTTGCTTAATGGGTCAGAGCACCATCAAAATGATATTACGGACTTGATTTTTTGTGGCTAGGTTGTCTATATAATTTATGGAGTTAATATCTTGAATTTTATGTAATATTATCATTAGTATTGCTATTATTATTAAAATATTTTTCTTATAATTTTTTATATTAAATTTTTTTAACATCAAGCATTATACAACAAATTTAAAATTTTATTGTTTTCTTATCATTGTATTTTTTTTCCTTTTTTAAACTTTTATATTATTTATCTTTTTGTCTTGTTTATGGCTTTTAAATTCTTACTATATCATTTATTAAAAATATACACCTGTTATTTAAAAACACTATTTTCTTAAGTTCTATAATAATTATTTTAACAATTATTTGAAAAGTTTTGTTGTAATATCATATTTAATCAGGTTATAATATTAATAAAAATTTGAAAGTGTAAAAAAATGTTTATTGATTTATTTTTTAAGTTACTTTTTTTAACTTGTAATAGTTTATTTTCAATTTTTGTACTATTATGAGAATTTCATTTACTTAGTAGGACATAATTTTTAAAACTTTAAACAATCTCTAATAATAATCACTTTCTTAATTGCATAATTTTATTTAAATTAACGAAATAAGATGTTTCTTGTCCAAAACGAAAATAATTATCATTTTTTTCTTTTTATGAACTTAATTTAAAAATTTTATCAAACAATTAAACAAAAAAATAAAAATAAAGAATACTCTTGACATAAATTTTCTAGCATTAAAAATTGGTATATTATTTTCTAAAAGCATCAAGAGTCTCTGCTTTGTGTAGCTTTACATTATATAGAATAATAAAAAACAAACAAGTTATAAATTAAACTTCATTATTAGAAAATAATTAAAACGATTAAATTAAAAGTATAATAGTTTTAGAAAAAGTTTAAATATCATTCAAAACATTTAAAATATTACAATATATATTTACCAAATTAGAATTATTTATAAAAGTTAATCGAAAAATATTTAGGTGACTATGTTTTTTTATCAAGAAATGTCGTAAAAGACATATGTTAAATTAAAAATAAAAAAATTAACAATGAAAAATATTAAAACAATTTAATTGGGTGAGTATTATCATAAACAATTCCTATATGTAGAAAATATAAAATATTTTTAGATGATAAAAAAGATTACAACAACAAATAACTTTAAATATTTAAAATATTAAAATAAGTTTTTGTTATATTAACAAAAAATAAATACTAATTTCCTTAAAAATTTATTATTAAGTTGAAAATACCGTTATTTTAAATGAAAATTAAAATTTTTGCAAAATTACTTTTAGATATTTGTTTAAGCTTATTGCAAACTTTTTTAAACATTTTCTTAAAATATTTTTGTAAATGGCAAATAATATTTTTCTGATAATTCACACATTCTCTTGTTGAAATAATCTTGACATGATGAAAGGAGCTCATTTGCTTAAGATGAATGAACTAAACTCAAATGAACTAAAATATGTAAATTAAAAGGAAGGAACTTAAGAAGCATAAGCCAAAGAAGTCGATATTTGAAATGAAGACTTAATAAAATGGAGGATATGTGGCATGCTCAAACAATAAACAAAGAAAAATAATTGTATACGTGGAGAAATGTTTTGTTTCTAAAACCATAAAAAGTTTCATTTCCACACAATTCTTAAAAGAACTTCAGAAACAAAAATCAAACTGACAGTGAGGTGGAACCATTTTACAAGTTTGCATTAGCATGATAATACTTCCAACATGATTTTAGGAACACCTTGTAAGTATGCTCCTCTTCCTTGCTAGGTATTTCTGATGTGCACATTAGCCTCGTGGTTTTCCTTTTATGTTAAATGTGTGAAAGTTTTTTATCCTCACTAATCATGATAGCACTAATAACTTTTTTAATGTGTAAACAAAAGGTCATGTTTGATGATGATGTCTTTAAAAAGGTTGCTCCCTTCAAACCCACTCAAATAGGTAATATTTTCAGTTGGATGACCAAACATGGAATTTCAAAGAATACAAATTCAAAACAATTGGCAACTTTGAATTTATCAAGAAGCGGTAAGCATCTGCTTGTATGATTTTCACTGAAATTGGAAAATATTTGATGTTGGATGGATAATATTTGGATAGTCTTAGTCTTTCAAATGACGATCCCCAAATGGTTCCAAATTTTTGGCTCAATACTAAGCATTTGTAAGCTTTAGTGTGGATCTCATTAAAGCACCTTCCAGTAACGGTGGTCAATAAGGAGGCTTTATTCTCAATCATGTTAATTGTTAGCAAGTCTTTAAAAGTAGTGCTATGATAGTGAATTAATAAGGCCCCATGGGGCTCTGGTCTTCATTTTGGTCAAATTTGCTAAAATACTTCCTTTATATATTAGAATCTCTAGAAAAATTTGGTGCAACAATGGATTACTAAAAAAATTTAAGGAATGAATATTTTCCCAAATATTATATAAGCATCTATAAGCAAGGATTCTCATTAGTCCAACGCAAGCAAGCAAAATTCTAAACACTTATGCGTAAGAAATGAAGAACATGACACAATTCTAATTAGAGAAGTAATAAGCAATATGAAACTTCAAACTTGGGTAGTCATCAAAGTTGAAAACAATATTACCACCTACTACATCATACAACATTAACAGAATAAAAAAACTTAATTACACTCTTAAAAATCTATTCAATGATTACATGATCAATTTTGAAAAGCAATTTTAAACTAAGAGTAAAAAAGATCAATCTAATTTGAAACTTATGAAGGACATGCAGCTTAAGCAACAAGTAGAGATTCAATCTCGTAAATGCTTGAATAAACATCTTTACGAAAAAGCAATGGCTCTTACGCTCTATAGGATTGGCTAAAGTAGGTCCACAGTGGTTAATAGTATTAACTCAATAAAAAAACTTACTAAATGGAATGTTAAGAAAATCATTTATCTAAAAATGACTAGAAGAAGCTATCAGAAATGTCAAAATATAAGCATTATAGATTGTATTTGGTAATATCCGCTTTTCCACACAAAGGATGTAATTAGTTCTGTGGTCACTTGATGCTTAATAACATGATTAGATTACACAAAACTAAGTTAATTGCAATGATGGAATGCTTTTCAAGTAATATAGAAATGGACATTTTTCGTAGGACACTATGTTTTTACTTTTGTGAGGTAACATTTCTAACAAAGCATAGGTGTTTTAGTTACAACACTTACAATGTTAAAAATTGAAAATTACGAATATTTTCTTGACATGATGATATGTAAAAGATGTGTTACCATTTTGTGTATGCCAACAACTCTTATGTTAATGGAATGGATTTTTGGAGGGATTTATGATTAATGACGGAGTCCAATTTTCTTCCCTTAAAGGAAGGGACACTTAAACCTCTTTACTAAGGTTCAAAAAATAAACATCACTCTTGTGGGTAGAACCTTATTGAATCATGATTTGCTTAAAGCCTTCCTTACATAGAGGCTCAACCTATCAACAAGTTCTTATTATACCAAACCCTATTACTGAACATTTCACTATATGTAATGAAATCTAAACAACATGGATTCCAAAGCACTTTGATTGAAAGAATAGAATTCTCTCTAGTGGATGTTTAGCACTGGAGTCTTCCAATTGCTAAGTTAGGAAAGATGGTCTTAACTTACAAGTTAAAGAGAACTAAAGCCCACCTTAAAGAATGGAGTAAAATTTAATTTTGTCCTATATTTTCAAAGAATGAAGAGAAAGAATAACATGCTATGGAGAAGGTGAACAACTTCAAAGTGTTACAAATGTGTTATCAATTTTAGAACTAACAAATGTTAATATGAACTAAACATTGTTATTAAAATGGAGGAGATATAAAGGGAAGTCATGCATGCATTCTAAGAGATACATTTTTTTAATTCTAAAGGATATTTTAGAATTCTAAATGTCACCAAAAATAACAAAATAAATACCTAAAATTATTCAAAGAAAAAAAATAATTAAGATAGAGCTCTAAAAAATTAACTACCATAATTTGTTCTAAAATTGGCACATGCATGTTAGCTAGTAGTAATGGCGAGAGGTGAGGTAATGGGAAATGTATGATGCAATAGGGGTCAGTTAGTGCATCACTTTGTGTTCCAATTTCAATGAGTAGCTTCGGTAAAGAGGCGATGACACTTCAAGTCCACTTTAGGGTAAATGTAGATCGAAAAGAGTTAGCACGATTTGATGAGTCGCCACTGATGGTGTTGGTAATGATGGCTATCAAACGTCGTTGACAACAAAAAACTCAAACTAAATTCTAAGAAAACTTTTAATCTATTTTAAACAAATTTTATACTCACAAACTTGTGAGATGGTTAAAGGGAAAGCCTATATTGAATATAAAGATTAAAATCTCTAAAACGAGTTTTAATTATTCTTTAAATAACTTAAACTTATCTGTATTCCTCATAAAGATTATGATAATAAAAACTAATAAGAAGTATAGCGACGAATACTGATAGAGCTATAGGTTCAAATAGAACCAAAAGCTAAGAAAAGCTTATAATAGTTTCATGAATATCTCCACAAGAATGAGCCCCTTTGAGTCCAATAATGAATATGAACCTTTTAATCTATTCTACCTAATATTACTATCTATTGAAGCACAAACATAAATGTCTGCATCTAAAGTAGGCTCATGAGGATATTAAGGAAACAGTAAATGTTAGTAATAAGCTATACAATGGATTGAACAATGCACACCTCAAGCTTAAATATTTCATAGAAGGAGAATTCATGATGATCTAAATCATGTTTGAATGGTTTCCACTATGAACTTTGTAGAAGTTACATTCAAGAGTAGTCTATCCATTCCAAATCCCAAAGGTTAAAGCAAACACATACGTTGTGAAGCTAAGTTCTTACTCACCTATCATGGTAAGAAGGGTAAGAAGGTTAAAGTATTAATGGATTTGAATGTTAAACAAACCACCTATTAGATTTATCAAATGTATCGTTTTCATTGGAAAGGTTAAGAAGGAAATAAGGACACTTCGATCATATTGGAAGTCACAAAGACTAAATGCTAACAAATTAGACATTTATGAGCCCTAATTTAAAGTAGGTAACTCATAAGAAATGAAACTCTTCTAGTTCAAATGAATTAGAGAGGACACCAGTTAAGATGTTTATTGCTTAAAGACTTGTTGGACACGTGTTGACAATTCCAGATAATGAAGCTATCTTTTCCTCATTTGTTGTGTTAAATTGGTGCTTAAAATTCTATTTTATGCTCAAAATTCACATCATGAATGAGTAAAAGAAAACAATAATGACCCATTGAGCCTATTTCTATTGATATCATCATTCCATATTGCATCTAGCACTCATCATTCCATGCAAGAGTTTGCATAACCCACTTTTTTTCCTAAATCAGTTGCGTTGTAGCAACCTATTAGATTGACCCACCAGTAGTAAAGGTGATTTGCCTTGTGAAAAACTGAGAAAATTAACACCAAACTTGCACAATAACCCACTTTGTGATACATTGACCCAGATCTGACTTGCGGCACCATCGACATCATACTAGCCTTACAAAATTAGTTTATGTCATGACTATCTTGATATGACCTTGGACATTGCTGATATCTTATCGATTCAATGACCTATTTGCAACAGATTGTCCCAGAACATAATTACCAAATCCATGACATTTCAACCTTGATCAAAACCATAAGAGGAATAGCTAACCCAGTTAGCTTGAAACAAAAAATATAGGTTTTTATAAAATTACTTAGCAATAACTTTATCTACATAACTTTTCCTCTAAAATGATAGCTCTCTAAAAATGAAATGATTATTTCTTAAAACTCTATATGTAAAGAGATTTTGACCACCAATTTTTAATTTTGAATTTTTTTCTTCTATTATCCTTGATTTTTTCAACTTTAGGTAGCCTATCCTTTAAATTTGGTGATCTTTGTAACCGAAAAATTTCCATTATTTCATTGTGTCTTATTGAGTTCTAATTTTTATTGTAACAAAAGTCCAACAAGATGACTTGTTAGAGAACTAATTTTTTGAGTAAAGGAGCAAGGATCAAGCGATGAGGCACCAAGCTAATTTACTTATGATTATATGACATTACTTTTCAATTGTAGCTGCATAGTGGTTTCTTTTCACTTTGTTGTTTCTTTCACCTAATTTATTTCCTTTAACTTGAACATTTTTGTTCATTTTGCAATTCTGTTTTTCTTCATTTACTAATGTTTTATCAAATTTCTAGTTCTACTTGCTATCTTTGTATGTAATACTTGTATCAATTTTTTTCATAACTGTTTGAACTAATTTTACATGTAGTTGTTATTCAAGATTTTTCGTAGGCCTTAATAAAGATTTTTATTTCTTTCAATTAACACACAAGTCACCTTTACTTTGATCTTTCGTTATCACAAAGAGAGCTTTATCAAACACCTTTCAAAGTACACTATCCCTATGTTACTAGTGAGGTAACTAGCCTTGCATACAATGTGACACTTGTGTTTTTCTTTGTCCCCCTCTTAGCTAAAATTGCCTTAGGTTGGTGCCTAGTGTGTGTTACATGTTCTGTTTTCTAGTGTTTATCATCGTATGTTTTATATTCTTATTGTATACAAATTAATCTCTTGGTGCTTATTATAATTTTTATCACTCATTTGGCATCAATTCACTCTTCATTTTCAGACTAAAGAATGACTAGATTCTTGTTTTCTATAGATTTGAGCTAAAAAGCCTTATAGAGAATGCTATGTCTCATCCAACAAGGTTTTGAGTGATAATATTGTTTGAAAACCATTCCATGAATGCTCTTGAAAGGAAATTTCCTTTAAAGAAAAAACATCACACTTCGAGTTTTCATTTAGTAGAAAATTCACTTAGATTCCCAAAAACTAGGAAGATAAAAGAAACTAAGAAATGTTAAAAGTATAAATATTCCCTTGGGTGACAACAAATTGGGAAGTGAATCATGTGAGCCATATCTTTAGCTAAGATCACCTTTAGGCACATTATCTTTAGAAGATTTTGTAAGCCAACTATATAAGGAGTTGTTGGTTGTTTCCTTAGGCGTTGTGAAAGCTAAGCCTAGAAGGAGTAGGGAAAAGAATTAAAACCACAGTCTTATGGAGCTGATGATGGACAAATTATATTTTGAAGAGGAGGCACATTCATTGGTGGAATCCACTACATGGATCAAGGTAGAATGTACCTCAAGGCTATGTAATTAAATAGTTAGAAATTTATGTGGGTTTAGAGTACATTTTTTAGTACATATGCATGATCCTATTTTTTGAGTTTATTAAGAGGGCTATTGTGACTATTTCATAACAATTCCTAGATCAAATGAGGGTGTACATAAACTTGTGTTTTCATAACTGAATCAAAGACGATAATCTCTTATGCTTTATTATGATGACTATTGAATTCGAATTTCACTTGGAAAAATGATTAAATCTTTTTAGGAACTATTATTTACCAGGATTAATACCCTAACATGGTAGAACAATTACTAACATAATAATACTAGAATAGATTTTAAGTCTATGCTATGTGATGTGCTCTAGAATTTTTACAATTTTCTTCCATGTTATCTAGACAACAATCGTTAAAACTTGTAGCAAAGAAAATTATTTTACCTAGTGTATGCCTTAAGGTTTAATTGGAAGGCTTGGTGGAGGGCTCCAGAATCATTTTTCACTGAGTTAGAGTTTAAAAAAATTTACTCATAATTTTTTATTTCTCTTGAACTAGACTTATGGATGATTGATGAGTAACAAATCCATATATTGGTTGGCTAAGTGCTCCTCCACTTAGCTTTATTTTTTGAAAAAATGGTTCCCAAAGCCTTCACTGATATCATGTCATCGATGTTCATGCAAATAATCTCTCCATAAAAGCAATAGAAAACATTTAAGAAGGGACATAACATAATGTTTACCACTTGATCTATAGTAGTGCTCCCTTCATGGTAAAAATAGGAAAACTTGAAGTGAGTAAAAAGTCATAAGAAAATAGATTAATGTTAAATTCTTGTCATTAGGGGGTACTTGTAGTGGTACTAGTGAGTTATTGTAGCAATGTTGGAAACAATCCCAATGTCTACACTCATGCTATGAGGAATTTGTTAGGTAATTAGACAAATTTTAAAACAAATAAAAATGTTTATCCATCTCAATTCATATACTAATACACACACAATAGTTTACAACATAGATAGCCTCATTATTGACCTTCATCTAGCCAAGATAGGGGTAAATATATATTGTGAAATAACTTCTAGCCTATGTAGGCTATGGTTGCTCTAAAAGATTCTTATAAGAAAATTCCTACATTATAAAACATCTGAGGATGGTTTTGATCATAGTAGATGAGAGTGTGAACTACATGTGTAATTTGTTAATCTTATTTTATTATGTATGATAGAGCTTTGCAATAACATTATTGACTAATTCTTCCATTTCTATTTCTTTATTATTGATCTACATATAGTCCAATAAATCCTAAAGGTATTAAATTGCATCCAATAGTTAAGTATTTTGGTAATGTGGTATTCCTTGAAGAAAAGATTTGAAAACTAATTATGAATATATATAGCGCCATAAACAATGATTAATGGCCTTATAATAAGGGTAGTGACATGGTAACATGTTAATTGTTTATTCCCTTCAATGTGGCAAACATTTAGTATGCACAATAAATAATAGAATTCATTAGATCAACGTCCTTATCTTGCATTCAATCATATTTTATATTTTCTTTTATTAGAAAATCTTGATTCTAATTTAGAACCAAAAAGCTTTAATGTAGATATGAGACAAATAATTTTTTTATCCATGTAATGCAAAACATGTGAGTGTCTTTTAATATCATTAACTCTATTAGTTTTGCAAATCTTTTATTTTATTATGGCAGTAAAACAAAACAATAAAATATTATGCTAATTCCGTTATCCATTTACACTTGACGTTCTACAACAAATTTCTCACATCAAAGAAAAAAATTAAAACCACTTCAAATTCATGGAATGCATGTTAAACAACTTAGATTATCACGATTTTTAGTATGTATGACTATAAATGTTATTTTGCCTTCTAATTGTCAACCTTAAAATTGTGAGTGACTTGCTAGTGATTATTCTCCTTGCTTTTTATATATTCCTCGATAACAAAGTTATTCTAAACTAAAATAAACAAGCAAGCTATGGAAGAAAGGTAATTACTTTAACAAAACTAATGCATGAATAAAGTTAGTCCAATTAATTGTAAAATAGTGCATGTTATTTGTGTGTGTGACATGAATTCAACCCATGGCTATTTGATCACATACCAAAACAATCTATTAACAAACCAATGTATATTTTGTAAGAGCTTAAAGAAAAAATAAACTACTAAAGAGCTTTCATGTTTAATCATGCATGCCCAAAATGGTGCACAAAACTATCAAATCAAATCTAATAAAGCAAAAAAAGTGCAATAGTTTCATCAAATTTCTTTCGAGTTAACATGCTAATTCTCTTTCACAAGTTCTACATGGTGCCCTTTTATATGTCTTTTAATGATATTTTTCTATCGAATATTTAATGTTATTTTAGATGTTTTGCAACATCATAAAATAAATTCTAAGCTTGCTTGTCTTACCCTAATGTAGATAGGAAACATAGTCAACATTTTAAATGACAAGTCCTTTTAAAAACAGGATGTGTGGAAGCAATATTTTTCCAATATTAATAAGAACTTTGCATTTATTTATAAACCATCTTACTGCTTGCACTATTACTGCTCAAGTTGTTTAACATTTATTTATGATTCCCAAAATACCTTGTGCAACATCTTCTTATGAAGTTTTGATGGGGAGATAATATGTTATTATGAAGTGGCAATCCTCTTTAATATTGCATATAACATTCATTTTGCTTGATTTAATTTTGCAAAAGTAATTAACACCACATGCTTTCTAAATATTCTATGAAGATGACCCATGTATTATTGATTTCATGTAACTTTAGCTTGCCTATTTTGTAAACAATTTCATGATTTTATTTATTTTAAGCTATTTTATTTTTTAAATTATTAAAAAAAATAACCAAGGAAAATTTTGATTTTTTAAATCAATAAAACATGATCAATTGATTCTTCATTTGGACATTGTGGTTATATTAAAGGAAGCATGAATTTAAAGTTTATTAGTGTTTTCAATTGTGCTATAGACTATCCATTATCATCAATGTTAATATTAAAATATTTAAAGGGTAGTTGGTGCCCCATAAATGTTGTCAACATTTTAGAATTGGCTCTTTTTATCACAAATAATCCTATGTAAAATGTCGCTAAATTACACATCATAAATTAGTGACAAAATCCATCATTTTACTAAGTTAGGCAACATTACATTCTTTGTAATCAAATGTTTTACATGAACAATGTTTTCAAGCTGATTTTGCCTAAAAGAATCTTGTAATGACATAATTTAGATATAGAGTTAAATATTTCAAATGAGAAATAATGTTGATAATTTCTTATTTTTCATACCTTCTCATATCTTGTCATTTATGTTATATAGATGTCATTTATCTTTCACAAATGTTTTGAACTATTTTGATACAAAAAGTAAATAAAATATTTAAATATTTTAAATTTTAGCTATGTATCATATATCAAAAATAGTTTGAGATAATCTTCAAAACTACTTAAATACATTGATATGAACAAATAAAATATTATAAAATTAAAAAATTGAATAACTAATATAGAGAAATATATATATAAAAAATATGCAAAACTTAATGACGATAGAATTTGCAAGAAAGTGTATTTTTCAAAATAATTACACTAAAAGTGATTGATAGATAAAAAATAATAAAGTTAGAAAATAAAAAATAAATAAATAATTTTAATAAAATAAAACCTTAGTAACATAAGAAATAATGAGTTATATTAATTAAGAAATATTGAAAAAAATTACGTTATGTTAATAAACAACTACTTATGATTAATATATATATCCTTATAAATAAAAAAAGAAAACGAATATTAGTGCCTCAAGTAGTATACAAGGGTTCTTCGTTGACCTTATCAAGCAAATCAAACGACAAATATATTTTGTTACCAATAGTCCTTCCTAATTGCTATAAATCAAAAATATACATGGCAATTTTAGTGTTGTAAATTAGCCACTAACCAAAGATGCATAAGAGAAGGTCAAAACCATTCTTCAAATTTATTACATATTTTATTTAAGATGAGGTAAGCATCCTAATGTTTTATGCTTTTGCTAGTTACATGATATTCCATAAAAGTTTAATCTTTTAGATTTTAAATAAGTTAGTTATAAACCTTATGTTTTGTAAATTTAGCATGCTTGTCATGGTGAAATTATTTTGTATTTGGGTCAGTCTTTAATATTTAAAAGATTTATATTATCATGATGAATATCTCCATATCTTAAATTTTCTTCAATGCATTAAAGTTTAATAAGTTTTTATTTGTGATATCAAGATTTATTTAAGGAAGCCTTTTTTTATAAAGGAATGTATGAATTGACATTCGAAATATTTTATTATTTTAAGTATAGTTTTTATTTATGATACCTATTTTCTAAAATTTTTTGTCATTCCTATTTATAATAGTTTTATTTGAGGTATTACTGTCCAATGCTTTATTATAGCAATAATTATTGTTTGATTTAATTCTAATGTCTTATATATATAATATACAAATAATTTAATAAATTTTAAAAACATTTTAGCATGTAAATTTTTGTTTAACATGAAAGATAATTTATTTAAAATATGATGATCTTACCCTACTAACAGTATCTCGTGATACGCTTAGTTATTTTTAAAATTTCACTGTGATAATCAATATTTTTAGGATTTTAAAAAATTAACAATTTTGTTATACTTTGAATGTTCTCAGTTATGTTTTAAATTTAAATTTTTTTTAATATTAAGTATTACACTAGAAATTTCATTTTTTTATTATCATTCTATTTCTTGAGAATTTTATATTTATATACTATTTTTAACTTTGGAACCTTGTTTATGATTTTTAAGTTATTATTATTTCTTTTATTAGAAATATCAATATATTAAACAAAACCGGTAATATTTAATTTCCATAATAATAATTTTTCCAATTTTTAATAAGTTTTATAAACAAAAACTTTTTTTGTGATTCTAGTATCAAGAAATTTTTAATACATAATTTATATGTACTGAATATTCCAAATTTTTTTCCATTTAATGATTCAATTTATTGTAAGTCTTATGTTGTTGACATCTCTTCCATAATTATAGTATCAAGAGAACCATTTCTTACATAGTATGACAAAATTTTAAAAATTTAAACATTATTTTGCAATAATGATATTCTTAGCTCTATAGTTTTTTAAACTAAGCCAATTTCGAGTTTCTTGTTTTAAAAAATATAATTTTCAAAATTCTTGTTTTTTAATAAATTTCTTTAAAAATTTAATTTTATAATTTAAATATAATAAATATACAATTCAATGAAAATTATAACATAAAAAGTCATTATTGTAAAATTTCGAACATTAAAGTTTTTTTTTTTTTTTTTTTTCCAACATTAAACTTAAGAACATTAGTTGCTACATGTTTAACTAAAATTATAGAATGAAGTATAATTTATGTTGTTCTTATAATCCACATGATTAGAGTTTTTTAAGTTGACTTAACAATATTTTTGTCTTACGAACATAAAAGTTTTCATTTATATGATTTTTTTATGTAAATGTTTTTGTAATTTAAATCATAGTTTTAAAGCTTTTTAATGTTTGTGTTAAAACTATGTTTATTAGGATCATTACTATGTTTGGTTAAATCAAATAAATATGAGCCCAAGCTTTAGGAAACAAATATCCTTATTTTGGAGAGCAAGAAAAACAATTATGACATGCTTAATAAGCTTAAAATTTAAAATTCTAGCAAATAATCATCTTATTAGTTGGTTTCAGTTGTTATCCTATTTAAATCAATTCTAGATGTTAAACTCAAATTGACATCATAACTTTTATTTCATTTGCTTTGATATCAAATTTTTGAATATTTTGTAGCAATTAACTAGATATCTTATCTATTTTTCTAAAATTGGTAACTAAATTTGTAGTTTGCAATAAATTGAAGTACATATTATTTCAACTTATCTTACACGGTTTCCTATAAATATATTTTAGCAAGTGTGAATTATAGGTGCTAGAACATTATTCAACCCTTAGTATCTCTCAATTTTTTGTATTGTAATATTTCAAAGAGCATGTTAATGGATTAATCTTAAACAATTTTAAAGTTTTAGGATCATGTTGAGATTCTATATTAAATAAATTAGTCAACAAAATATATCATATGTTACTTCTTAAATATCATAGAAATCTCTAAAGTAGATGCAATGAGATTTATTTTCTTTGATTTTCTATCTTGCCCAAGAATTAATAAATATCTTATTGATCTTATTATCAATTTATACCAACATATTTACAAATAGTTTTAGCTAAAGTTCCTTTTTATATTGACTTAAAGTAAATGTAGAAATATATTATCAAAATATTGGTAAAGATTAATGTCATGGACAATCTTTTATTCATTAATGCACAATGTGATAAAAACATTGAGAAAAGAATATAATTTCGAAGGATATTTACAAGTATGAATATTCTATGATCATGATTATAAGAAAAGGAATAATGAAAATAAATGTGATCCCCAACTATAATTCTTAGACATACTTCGTAATTGGGAAATGCACTTATTATCCTTATTTTGATGAAAATAATGGGAATGATAAGTAGCTATAGCAATTATTGCTCTTTTTTACTTTTATTTGATAAAGTGTGTGCTATACATTATTTTTTATGCCTTGTCATTTTTAGAGTGGACATAGGTTTGATATTAGGTAGAACCATCTAAAAAATTCTTAAGTATAATTTAACATTTTTGTTAACCTTCATATTTAACAAGTTTCTTAAAACTTTTTTATTAAATATAAATTAACATCTTCTAAATAAAAAATAAAGTTTTCACAAAATTAATTTTAGATATTTGTTTAAGATTATTATAAATCTTTTTGAACATTTTTTAAAATTTTTTTGAGAAACAAATAATTTGTTTCTTAGTAATTCACTCTCTCTTATTGAAACCCTCTTAACATGATCCAAGGAGCTCATTTGCATAAGATGAATGTACAAAACTCAAATGTACTAGAAGGAGTAAATTAAAAAGAATTAAATTAATGAAGCATAAGAAAACAAGTTTATATTTGAAATGCAAAGTTAATAGTATCTAGGACATGTGACCAAGCTTAAACAAAAAATGAAGCAAAAAGAAAATTTTTAGTAAAAGTTTCTATTTAATAAAACTTTTTATTATTCATTGATAAGGATTAATTGCGCTTTTTTAAGCATTCTTGATTTTGAAATTATAGAAAGGTGCTTCTTGACAAAAGTTTCAAAAGAACATTACAAAACAACATCAAGGCCACAGTGAGGTCATAGAGTTTTTAAAGTTATTTGTGAGCAAGATGACACTTCCAACATGATTTTAGGGACTTTCACTTGTAAGTGTGCTTCTCTCCCTTATTGGTTATATCTCATGCACATTAGCTTTGTGGCCCTTCTATTATAGTGAATTAGGGAAAGTTTTTGATCCTCGCTAATCATTATAAAGCTAATATCTTTTTTAAAGTGTGAAGAAAAGGTCACTTCTGACGAGGATGATGCCTCCAAAAAGGTTACTCCCTTCAAACTCACTTTAATTGGTACCTTTTTTGGTTGGATGGCCCAACATGGAATTTCAAAGAGTACAAATTCAAAACAATTGCATCTTTGAATCTATCATGAAGAGATAAGCATGTGCTCTTAAGATTTTCACTTGAATTGGAAAAACATGATGTTGGATGTACAATATTTGGAAAATTGTAGTCTTTCAAATGATGGTCCTCAAATGTTTCTAACTTTTCTAACTCAATACTAAACCTTTGTTAGCTCTTGTGTGGATCTCATTGGAGCACCAACTAATCAACTTTGTCAACAAGTAGGCTCTATTCTCAATCATGTTAATAATTAGCAAGCCTTTAAAAGTATTGCTATGACAATAAGCTTAACAAGGCTACATTAGGCTTTATTTTGTGTTTTGGTCAATCTTAGAAAAAATCTTCCCTTAGATATTAGAATCTCTAGAAAGGTTGGGTACAATAATGGCTTATTGGAAATAATTAAGTAATGAAAATTTTCCTAAATACTATTGAAGTAACCATAGACAAGGATTCTCAACAGTCTAATGCAAGCAAGAAAAGGTTCTAAACCATTCTATGCAAGAAATGGAGAAGATGAGACACTTTTGAATTAGTGAAGTAATATGTAATGTGAAACTTCAAACTTTGGTAACCAACAATGTATAAAACAATATTAGTGCCCCACTACGTTACACAACATTAACAAATAATAAAAAAACCTAATTGTACTATTTTATAATCTATTCAATGATAGTATGATCAATTTCAATTAACAAATGTAAAGTAAGAGCAAAAAATATTTATCTAATTTGAAAATTAGGAAGGACATGTGGCTTAGACAAGTACATATTCAATCTCTCAAAACCTTAAATAGTTATCTTTAAGAAAAAGCAAAGACTCTCAAGCTTTCTAAGATAGATTTGAATGGCCTCATAGTTGGTAATAGTTATTAGTCAATAAGAAAAGACACCAAATGGAATGTCAAAAAATTCATTTTCCTAAAAATGACAAAAAGAAGCTTTCATGAGTCTCAAATTGTTGAAATTATAGATTGTACTTAATAATAACTTACTTTTCAACATAAATGATGTATATAGCTGTATAGTAGCTTGATGCCTTTATAACATGTTCATATTACACAAAATTAAGTTAATTCCAAACATGGAATGCTTTGCAAGTAATAGATAAATGGACATCTTTTACAAGAGAATAAATTTTCATTATTGTGAAGCAAAATTTCTAACAAAGTGTAGGTGTATTGGTTGTAGTACTTATAATGTTAGAAATTGAGAATTAAGAATATTTTCTTCACATGGTGATATGTAAATGATGTGCTATCTTTTGATGTATGCCAACAACTCCTTTATTAGTAGAATAAATCATTGGAGGGATTTAAGATTGTTTGGTGGAGACTGATTTGTCTTCCCTAAATAGAATGGATTGTCAAATATCATTGCCAATGATAAAAAATATAATGGTCATTCTTGATGATACAATGCTAATGAATCATGATTTTCTCAAAGCCTTCCTAAAATAATGCTCAACATATGAACAAGTTCTTTTTATACAAATCCTTATTACTGATCTTTTCTCTAGAAGCAATTAAATCTAATCCTAAACAACTTAGATTCCAAAGCACTTGGATTGAAACTATATAATTCTCTCTAGTTGTTGCTCAATATTGGAGTCTTCCAACTTCTAGGTCTACAATGCAGGCCTTAGTGTATAATTTGAAGAGAGCTAAACCCCACCTTAAAGATTGGAGTAAAACATAAATGTGGTAATATATTTGTGAGGATGGAAGAAGAAGAATATCACGTTGTTGGGAAGGTAAATAATGTCAAAGTGTTATAGATGACTTTTCATGGTTAGAACTAATAAAGCTTAAGATGATTGAACCTTTGTTGCTAAAATAAAAATGCATGGAGAAGACATTTAATAATACTATAGGATACATTTTTGGAATTCTATAAGACATTTCAAAATTCTAAAATAAAAAAAAATTAAGAAAATAAGTTCCTAGAATTTGTCAAAAAAATTTTAAAAAACTTTTTTAAATGCCATCGAATTTTTGTGAGTAGCATCTGTAAAAAGGCATTGACACTCTGGGTCCACTTTGGGGGTAATGTGGATCGATGAGACTTAGAAAAATTTGATGAATCATTTCTAATGGTGATCGTAACGACGATTGACAGAGGTGAATGGCTGTAAAAAAGTCCAACACTAAATTTTAATCCCATTTTGAAGCAATTTTCAAGCAAATATTCTACTGATGGACTTGTGAGATGGTTGAAGGGAAGGTTTATATTGAATATGAGATGAAAATTTATAAAACGTTTCCACTTGTTCTTTAGACAACTTAAGCTAAATTATAAATGTAGATCACTAGATAAGCTAACAAAACTAAAAAGAAATATATAATAATCAAGGGTATACTGTGATTCACCTACTCAATGATAATAATGACAGAGATTAATGAGAAGTATAGTAACCAATCCTCAAAGGGCTCCAAGTCTAAATATAACTATGCATCTCAGAGGTGAACATGTTTGTGATGTACTTGATGTGACCATATCCAATGGATAAGAGTTAAAAGATAAATATTGTGTGGCTTAAGAATGATAATAAAAACTCAAATTCCATCCATACAATGTTCAATAATAAACAAATGAAGGGTAATATAAAAAGAATTAAAGATCTAAGAGAGAAGGATTTAATTGCCAAATATGTTTTGGATTGCTTGAGGTCTCACTATTCCCTACTAAGAAAAATTAGCGGTGCTTCAATTTTTTATGCTTAAACTCACTAAAAGAAAATATGTTGCTAATTTAGCTAGTTAATTGGGAGAAAATACAAAAAATATTTTTTTGATGGATTACTTATGTGCTTGTAGATTGTATAGGTTTGATGATTTTTTTACAAGCATTGTTGGTCCATATTTCAAGTTGACATTTATCATGCTATCAGCCATTTTCTTATTTGTACCCAATCACCAAAAGAATGTAGTAGTGCTAATTTATTTTTCCATTGAAGACTAAATGTAGCATATCTTTCAAAGACATTATCACAATTTGGATGTATAGTTTTCGAAAAATTTATTAATTTATTGGTAGTTTGCCTATGGTGTTTCCTATCCCCCATTATCTTAGAGGAGCATTCAACTTTCGATAAAGAAAGGGAAATCACTGAAAATATCTTATCAGCATAACAAATCATACTTTCATTGAAGCAACTTCTTGATTTAAATGAGAAGATCAATGCTAATAGCTTTATTATCGAGCTAGACATTAAGAATGCATTAAATAGCATATTGTGGGGGAAACATGTATTAGATAAATTTAACAACAATAGTTAATAATCTAGTCATGAGTAACTATAATATAAGCTAGTTGTTTTTTGTTATTAATGAGAAAGGAACTTGTTCCATCTAACTCTCCCATTGGCTAAATCACGACAATCCTCTATCCCCATTTCTTGTCCATATTGTAGCTAAAGAACTAAGAAGATGTGTAAAGAATTAATATATATAAGGTTATGCGAAGCACTAGGCCATTCCATGTGGTTGTGAACCAAAGTCCCATTTCTGCTCTACAGATTTCCTTTTACTCTTCGTAAGATGTGATAAAGACTTAATAAAAAATCTCAAGTTATTGTTCTCTAATCTCTATGGATCATAAAGTTTGTAGATTAATGTACAAAGGTTCTTTTTTATTAGATGTAGAAACACAAAACATAAATAAGAGAACATTGACAAGGAGCTCTTGCTTTAGAAAACATACTACCTTCCAATCCCTTAACTCAAAAGCACATTATTCGAAGGTAAGAAATAAGTGGTCCACTTTGAACACTAGATTAACAAAACATCCAAAAAGAAATCACTCTCAATGGGAGGTCGTCCTTATTAATCATGTGCTCTAGTCAATGTCTATTTATAAATAAAATTATATCTTATCTTCTTAATAATATTATTAATTTTTTTAGAAAGTGAGATAAATGGTTTTCTTTGGGGTAATAATGATTTGATGAGCAAGGAGCATTTGGGTTGTTAGAACCAGATTAGCTCCCCTTATAAAATGTATGGATTACAAGTTAAGAAATTAAAGGATATTATGGATGTATATAACGTAAAGTTTTTTTAAAAGGTATGCACCAGAAACATTATTTATTTTACATACTTGAGATGTAAGTTTCGTTATAGAAAATGTGTCGAACATGCTTAATGACTTGGAATCAAATATGTAGAACCATCTAACTACTTTTGTATATTGTGATACTTGGAACAAAATAGATAATTATGGCAACAAATGTTGGACCCTCACCAAGCATGGTAAATTCACTATGAATTCAAGATGGGATAGTCTTAGAGTTAATTAATTAGCTTATTCATAAGTCATAAAAATTGTAGAATAATTATCAACCTTCTAAAATATCTTTGTTAATGTGGACGCTCCTATATATCTAATTATCTTTTGATAACAACTTGAGGAAGTTGAATTTCAATTTATTCACAAATGCACTTTTTGTGTATACAGGGACTGTCAGATGAACTTATGGAACCCATTAGTAATGAATCTTGGCATTAAACAAACCCAAAATCATGATTCACGAAAAGCTTCTACATGGATTGAAGACACAAACTCAATAGCTATTAAGAATTTATTGCTCTACCATCTCTCATATGTTGTAAAATCTACAAGATAAAAATTCAAAATACTTCAATGAGCAAATACTCCCTGTAATTTTCCTAACAGAGTTAAGCATAATATAGATGAATTTTAAAATGTTGCTTAATTATGTAAAGTTCTTCAATAGATCAAAAAGTGGTAAAATATGCATTGCCCTCATTAGATTTTTTAGATTAATTGAATAATAGAAAATAGTGGTTCAATGGACCTCCCTTGTAGTGGAGTTAGAAAAATTAAATTCTAGTGGACGAACTAGAAATAACGAAGTCCCTATAGGTTGTGTTTGTGTGATTAGAGACTACTTGGTAGAGCTATTAAAGCACTCTTAATTTACTTGAAATCTATAAAATGTATACGCTAAAGCCCTTGAAATACTATTTGGTGTAAATTTATGTGATAATATGGGATTATAGAAACATCATTATAGAATGAAACAATTAATTATTCCCTATAATTACTCAAAAAAGGATTGGAATCCCTTGCTACATCTTAACCCAACTAAATAGAATGAATCAATTTCTTTGCAATGTAGTTAAATTATAAAACATATTCAGGGAAGGAAATGTTGTAAAAAAAGTAGTATGCTTAAATATCTTGTAACTATATTCATTTGACATTCTAAACTCATAACAGACTCAAAAACTTTTCAAAGCTTGAGTTAAACTTGATGAGGATAGGTGTTCATGTATTATATAATGTCGTAGGGAAAGTCATCCAATTAATACCTTCATGATTAAATGTATGGAATGCATTCACATAATCATTATTGCTGACATGAATTTGTTCTTATGAAAATTACTAAGCATTTGGGGCCAAAACTAATGAAATAATGTCTTGAAAAACCACTAGATTTTATCATATATCTTTCAATTTAGCTTAACAAATAAATTTTGATAAACTAGTGTGGTTGACATAACAAATGCCAAGTTAACCATGTTCTATGAAAAAGGAATGGACCTATTTCGTGTGGCTTGTCTCATAATAGGAAAATCAATGTCCATATAATCTCTCAATTTTAACAAATGATAACTATACTTCATATATCTTAAATCTTGATTTTTTTGTATATAAAGGAAAACCCATATAACCCATTATAATATATTCCCATTAAACTTAAAATTGAATATAACAAAGATACAAAAGAAATATTCACAAATTTTGAGTACTATTGCAAAATTAAATTGATTTCATAATGGATTGTAAAGTAGGCTACAAAGCATAGAACTTTTTATTTGCCCAAAACATTTTAATAATGCATGAATTCTCAGATTGGATTATTCCAATGGAGAACAATTTCTTAGCATGTGCATTATGATTCCTTAATCAGCCTAATATAACTTTTCACATCAAGATTACAATCTTCTATGCACATTTATTGAGGTTGAACAATCATATCTATCTTTTGTGCTTCTTTTTTGTGTTAAAGTCAATCAAATACTACCACTCATTGGAAAGGATTGGAGAAACATGTTCACACCAATTTTTTTTCCTTACATCATACAATCACAAAATCCATCAGTGTAGTACATGATATCTTACTTGAGAGTAAGGTCATCATAAGCTAAATATGTGGCATGGCACGAACCATTTGGATTTCTCTGAAATTGCTTTGATTTGTGTCAAACAGTTTAGTTAAAATAATACATTATTACATTAATCAAATTATCATTGAGGCACATTGACTTACTTTTTGTGATTCAATTCCTTAATTAGCTTTGTTTATCAATTCATCAATATTTTCATAAAATGTTTATTAATATGGTTCTTATCATACAATATGATAGTTCCTTAGACCAAGACAAGTCACTACACTCTTATGTGTGTTATACAATTTCAATGCATAACTTATTTGGAATCAAACATGCTAACTACAATTACCTTTATGCATTGGACTCATTCGAACCAATAGATTGAATTGGTAATACTAATACTTCAATGAGACACTCCAAATATTTGAATGGTAACTTTTTAGCATATGAACCAAGCCTTTAGAAATCTTGATAAAAATAATAATGCATTTTAAGTACTAATTTATAACTATTGTGACTTCAATATTTAGTAATGGTGGAAAAGTTGATTAAATGTTTTTAAGAGATCTAAAATGATTATAACAAATGTAAATAGAACTATATGACTTATAATCAATTTAATCATACACTAGTGAAATTACATATCATCATCTAATTACTCAAAATTTTGAAAAACTAAATTCTTAATTTTCTCATTGCCACACAAATAAAGCCATGCATTGCATTATTAAGGAAACTATGGGGATCATTTATATCAACATAGCTTAAAAAACTATATAATCTTTTTATATCAACATTCATATGATGCTAGACATCACATATGACAAAATTAGACATTATTTCTTCTTTGAAGAGAAAATTGTATAACTATTTTTTTTTCTTTAGAATTAGCCAATAGGTTATATTTCACACTTTAAAAAAATCATTGAGTACTTATGTTCTTACGTTTAAAAAACTTTAGTAAGGCTGTGACATAGTAACATTCTACACATCACACAGAAGCTCCAATGGATACTAGTCTTACATGGACTTAGAGCCATTCCAAGTTTGGTATCTCAACTTTTAGTTAGTCTTTTATATCATTCCTGTTATAAGGGCCAACTACAATTCACCCATGCTCATTACACTTTTTAATTTTCCTTCTATCAAATTTTGAAATTATTTGTATTTATAATTTTTCTTCATTTCGAGATTGATTAGTATCTTTTTAAAAACTTCTAACATTAAATGCTATCCAGTATATCTTTATAGTAGTATGATAATTCTTTTAGCATAAAGTGTTTTACAAAATGACATTAAAAAGGCTTAAAATTAAGGGTTGGGTTGCTTTACTCACTAACATATTCCACCTTTACCAGTACTACTATTAATTTGTGTGTCCTACTAGACCTGCCTTGACTCTACAAACTCATTGATCTGCTTAATACACTTTGACCACTGTTGATCTATAATCCACGAAATTTCTTGACCGGTGAATGCATCTCGACTAGTTATCTCATGCTGGCCCACATATTAGAGATGAGGTGTAATTAAGTTTCTCTACTTGTGCTGCATTGTTCGCGTAGGACACCTCGTCGCAACTTACTAGATTGAAACTCAAAATGCACATGCCAAATTAAGAGCTTCTTTTGCCAAATTAATTTTTCTTCATTTAAAAGAATAATTTTTTGTCAAATTCAAATTAGTATTTTTATAATTTGTGTTGAATATGGGAATTCTTAAAATGTACTTTAGAATAATGAAATATTTTGCACATATTTCAAAAAAATATTGTTTTATATCCAAGGTAAACTACTTGTCTTTATAGCATTAAGATATTTATAAATAGTGATACTCAAAATATTTTAAGCAATGTAATTTGAATAAAATATTAAAGTGCTTCCATAAAGCTAGTTTAATAGAAGCATGTTATGTATATTCAATATAACAATGTGATTTTAAAGGAAACTTAAGAAGGAGAGTGAAAGGTTTAAAAAATAGAGATCCCAAAATATTATCCAATATTTACAGGAGCATCAAATCTTTGAGAAAGCTCTTATTAAATTTTAACTTTTGGAAAATTATTCATCCAATCAAAATTTCTAGTATGTCTTAGTGAACATGTGATTTTATTATTTATCATTTTGAAAACTCCACTTCTAAACCTTAGCATTTTGCCACTAACTTGAGTATTCTGGATGTTTGTGATTAAAACCACTATTTTATTTGTTTAGCATCTCTTATGTTAATGACCAATGCATGCCTTAAGCTTCTTAAAGAGTTTTTCCTTGTCTAGCAGTACTAAAATTTTCAATTGTAAAACTATAAAACCATTGGGTAAGCCTTTATATGGATAAGTTCCATGAATGTTGCAACATTTCAATTATTGATGGCGAAAATATAGCTTTTAGATATGATTTTATATTAACTTTGTATTAAGGAATGGTTAGCTGTAAGAACTTTCCATAATTTCTAATTAAACTACAAACCACCATCTTTTATCTTTATGAAATTTTTTTTAATAGCTACAATTTACAAAAATTTATATGAAAAAACATTACAAAATAAAAAAAAAACTTATTTTCAAGTTTAATACTAAAACATTCATTTATTTTTATGTTCTTTTGTTATGTCATTTCATGATTTGTTTGTTTCTGATTATCTTTACAATCTTGAAATAATATATGGTTAACTTAAGAAAAAATGAATCATTAAAGCTTGATGACTATTTGAAGAATTCTTTCACTACTGAATTACATGAAAAAAAGAATTAGTATGGCAATATCCCCTGAGAACTTGATTCAAATTTTTCTGTTTTTTTAATTCAATAAATTCTAATTTTTGAACGAAATATTTTAGCTTATACATCATATATGCATATGCATGCATCATTCCAAACTCTTGTTAATATCGATATTGATAAATTTTATACATGAAAATTGCATATCATCAAGAACCAATTTGTGTGCTTTACATATGTAACATCATATCTAACACCAATTTATTGTTTTAGACATAGTCAAAATATATTGCACTACTCTTTGAGGAAAACCATTCTCCAATTCCATGTAAATATGCTTGAATTCATAGGTGACATTATTTTTTATGTGAATTTAGAATGCTACGCACTCACCACACATTAATACGTCTAACGACTAGAAAGTGTTTTCGAGTCGTAAATACAAAGCTTTAGGAAATTAGGTAGGACTCCTTATAGTATAAGCTCCTGTAGTGGCTAAAATTAACTTTGTTGGATTCAAATTGACATAAGAAATTTCTCATTAAGATTAGTATCTTGAACTATTTGATTTGGGAACTATTCTGTGTGAGTAGATGATATTATTTCATCACCGCCTTAACATTGTATGGTAATTACAAAATCTATTATTCATGTATGTATTATTTTAATATTTAATCATCACCATCAATTATTTGTTTAAATAATTAGTAAAACTATATTCATAACGATTAGCTACAAGAATTGATCGTGTACCCAAAATCTAACAACAAGTAATAAACATTTAAACTTAGCAAAACATTGTATGATTTTAAGACCATAATCAATAAGAAAAATAATTTTTCAATATAAGTCAATTATTCAATTAATTTTGATTAACTAGGAATTAAGCCACACCGAAATTGATAAGGATGAGTCCATTGTGAATCAAAATAAGTTGAATAAGGAATCTAGGTGAACTAAAATTCTACCCTTAAATACATATGTTATGTATTTTTTTGGAATTGCTAATAATCTTGACGCACATGTATTTAACCCAATCTTAAATTTTTAAATCTCAACCAATTCTTGTGGATAGATTAATTATCTAATTAAAAACATGTAAGAATTAGTGAATCTTCTCATGAAAAGGTGTCATATAAGAAGGCTTGAGTATTGTCCATTTTATAGTGGCAAATTATGTTAAATTACGATGCACACAATTATTTCATTATTAAGAAATGACTAATTAGTATTCCGTATCCCAAATAATCATTTCTAAGATTCTATTGAATACATGAGCAACAATAATAAATAACCAATAATTAAATGGTCAATCGTTGTGATGGATAGGCAGTGATAGTATCGATGAATATCTTAATTGCTACATATAGTGGAGTCTTTGTTGTAAGTGTAAGGGGCCTCACATCCCTCGACCATTCATTTGTTGAAGTTGTTTGCTAGGCAGCAAATGTTTCATTATTTTGCATCAACCAAAAAGAACCATCAATGGTCAACAAAAAATTATTTTTAAAGAAGAAAAAATTAAAAGAATTGATACACCATTAATGCTTGCATTAATGAATAAATTTTCACACATTTTTCTAAATATTGGTAGTGGCATTTAAGAAAATAAAAATTTTTAATGACTAAAAGGTTTCATTTTAGGATAAGTAACATGTACTAATTAAATTTGATTGATTATATGAGATGTTGGCATCACCAAGATTAGAACATCAGTGACGTTAAGAAAACAATATTTCACATGACTATTGTTTCAATCAACATTAGCTCTAATTTATGTTTGATTTGAGTTTCTTAATGAGGTAGCTCCACACTTCTTAGCTTTGTTAGTAAAAACTCATATACAAGTGATAACATCTACTATAAAGCTAACTAGATTAAGCATAAACAAGATGTCTGTTGAATAGGATCTAGTGAAGGAATTACCTAGTTGAATCTAGATAACAAAAAATTTTGAAACTCAAATAGGTTATGGCAAAAATTTCAATATGATATGTTTATTATTAAATCAATTTCTATGGCCAGAGTTACACTTTTATTCAACAAAAAAAAATTCACCAAATAAGTAACAAAAACTAAGCACTAACAAATGTGAATGAATATAATCTCACTAAGCCATTATTTATGAAATAAGCAACATTCTAAATTTAAAGTCACTACATTCTTAGAGTTTCATTTTAGATAAGGATGTTCTATGAAAAAGTATTGGGCCACTACGAAATGGTCCCACTACAAGGAAGAAGTATAAAAAGTCACAAATGGTTTAGCTAATTTAGTTTTTAGTACAATTAGCATATGCTTAAGGAAAACCAAGTTTCCAAATGAATTAACAAGGAACAATCATTTTATGATTTTAGCAATATCTAGCTTAAATGATCTACAAATTCTCATCTTATGTAATCTAAAGAGGAAGATTTCAATCTAATTTAGAGTAGTCACTCAAAGAGAAATATTAAAAATTGTTAAAGAGGCATCTTAGTTTGAGTAAGATCTGTAGAAGTGCCTGATTTTCTAAAATGTCATAACAAATGACTTTTATTGGATAACATCCTTGCTTGTAATATTAGATGTAAAGCAAATAAGGGCTATGGAAGGCAATTTGTACTTCTACTAGAAACAAAAATATTTCTAATTGCTCTCATAGAACCTATGGATTACAAAAGCTAATTGCATAATCTATCTAAGAGATTAGAATTTGAGCACTACATTGCAAACAAATCCAATGGGATTTAGATATTATGAATTAAAAGCATACATTTCCAAACCTTAAATCAAGATGAGCAGTAGTTCACTTGCTCATTGATAATCATGAAGATAAAATGGTGCCAATGATACTTATGTGCATGCTGAATTCAAGTGGTAAATGAAGAACACTTTGGTACATTGTGGGTCAATTTGTGAAGGAAATAGAGCTCCATGGATAGAAATAACATACTTTAATGTAATAGCTACACTTGATGGATAAAAGAGTTCATATAATCTTAGGAAGGAAGTAATGAATGAATTCATTGATTCCATCAATACATGGTCAGTAAGGGAACTCTCGCTCATTTGGCATTTATTTACATGGATAAGGAATGAAAAGGGAAAAAATCAGTAGAAGGATACACTAGTTGTTAAATAATCATGCATAGATTGATCTATTCTCAGCAATAGTAGTGCAATACTTTTGTAGAATTGGATCAACTTATTCACATTTACTTCAATCTATAAGAGATCATACTCCTCTGTCAAAGTTGTTACTATTTCAAAATATATGAGTTCAGTATCTAATTTTCATCCAAAATATAGAAAATATTAGTGAAATTCTTCTATTATTATTAAAATAATTAATAATTTTCTCCCTTCTAAATTCACCTTCATTATTGCTTCTAGTAAAAACTAAATTATGGCAAATCTCCCTTTCTAATTTAGTTATCAAGATATAAAATGTTCTAAAACATTTACTCCTTTTTTGCAAGAAAATTATCTATGTATACCAAAAATAGTCTTCTAACACAACCAATTCATAATTCTTATGCCCTATACTCATGCATTATTTATCTCTAAATCATTAATTTGAGAAAGTTCAAAGGGTATACATAATCATCTAGAAAAGGAAATTTAGTTTAACCTTTATTTAAGTTATATTTAATAATTTTTCTTAAGGTATGTGTGCTAGCATGACAAAATCATCTATGCCATAACTTATACTTTTTAACATATGACAAACATTCTGTTGAGAATTGTTTACTTTTTGCAAATCATTTAAATATATGTTATTTCTTTTAGTTGCAATAACTAAAAGATTTCCATCTTTAATAAATTTATATGTACTGGAATGAAATAAAATACTAAAATTGTTATCACATAATTCACTCATATTTTCGAAATTATACATTAACCTTTAAGCTAAAAGACCTTAGTAATAAAAAATGCAGAATTTCTAGTAGTACTTATTCATTTGATATATTTCTTTGAGTTCTCATTAAGTAGTACTTCTCCTTAAACATAGGCTTCCTATTAGTATAATAAATTGATTGTTTTAGTAATGTATCTCAAACATCAACAATCCAAGAGACACGCCTTGCTCATCTTTCAAAAGAAAACTTTCCTTCAATTATAAATTAATTGTTAGACTTATGAAGCCAAAACTTTTTAGGCCAAGCATATTTTTGAGTAGATGAACTATAGTTTGCCCTAACTATCAAGAAATTTTAGGAAATTTTGATTAAATATGAGCTTTAACAATACCTACATGTGGTGTATATTTGATTTGCATGCTATAATGGCATGTAAAAATGTTATTGTAACCTTGTAAAATATTCGCATTTCCTTTATCCCAATGAACATGATATATTCTAGCATTTGAAAAAAAATATTTCTACAAATCAATTTTGCATTTAATATTGAAAAATTATGTTTCAAGGATTTATGATTATTAATTCTTTAACTAATGATGCATACCCTTAAGTTTTTATTCTAATCCATCATTAGCCTTTCGCATGTTCATTAAATATGTCTTAGCCATATTTTTAATATGTTCACAAAGACTAAAATATTCGTTTTGCATTTCTTTTAGTTTCTTCTATTCCTTACATAAAGTATCATATTATTACTTCGAAATTCATTGCTAAGGTAATCCTTCATTGTAATAACTTACCTCTACTTCACTTGATAATGTTCACATTTCTTCTTCATCCTCTTAGGTCACCATCAAAAATTGTACTTCAATGTTCTTTTCCTCATCACTTGTATTAGTCTACTCAAAGTCACTTCAAGCTATATTCAATGTTTTCATCTTCTAGTTCTTGCTCTTCTTGATTGCATTCTTCTCAATTTTAATTTAATTTAACTCCATAGAACATGCTAGTTTTGTATTTCTTAGTTTGTCACACTCATGGTAAAAGAACTCCTCTTTTATTTTCACTCCCTTTCTGGACCTTTGTTTCATATATGTTCTTGTAACACCAAAAATTTTAGAAACACTATCAAAAATTAGAGCTATGCTATCTTCATATGTGGTCAACTTTTCTATGGTATCTTTCTCTTTTTTTAGGGTTATTGTTTACTATTTGTTCATTAGTTTTTTTTGTAAATAAATAATTTCTTTTCTTTTCTCCTCTCCATCAATAGTTCATTAGTCATGAGCTCACCTGTAAAGTCATCCAATGTTGTATAGAAATGCTTGTAGTAATCTTGGAGGTTGTGGTGAAAGATTTGTACTCTTTTAGCAAAATTCTAAGGATCTTATTTTGATGTTAATTTATAGATATAGTCTTTTCTAGACTAAAAAGCCCATTAATAATGTTAATAAATCAAATATACATTCTATCAATAAATACATTAGAAAGCATTTTCAATAATTCTTAATCATATGTCATCATATCAATTTTAATTTCTTAAATAAAAAGATGTACCATTTCATGTTAGTATTAACTTGTGGCAAATTTCAAAAGTAATTTCTAAACTCATAATACAATTAGCCTTAAAAACATTCAAAGAACAAATTAAAATATTAATATCTTTATTGTTTAATTAAATTCTATGTTTTTCCTTGTATCCATTTTTAAACTTTTTTTTTAATACTCCTTATAAATTGTTTAAGTGTCTATTTCCCTACTTACTCACTTCAAGTTAATGGTAGTCTTATTATTTCAATAGAGATTATAATGACCACAAAAAGTGGTAGCTTACTAGTGGAAGCTGTTAGGTCACCCTTGGCTTTGATGGGTCAAGTCATAGATGTTTCATATTTTATTTCAATATACTTGTTTAATGTAAAATACTTTTACATTTAAATAATAAGCTATGTACATTTGAAGATGGTAAATTACTTATTTCTAAAGTACCATGGAGTATTTAGTAAGCTTCAAAGATTGAATATATGTTCCTTAAATTTTAAAAGTGTTTTTTGTTATCAAATATTAGGTTATTGATTTTATGATAATTTCATTTTATTTTAATTTCAAATCATATTCAGGTACCAAATTGTTCAAACATCTCATTGATTTTGCAAAAAAATAAGATTTTATATTTTAATCCCATAATAATTTTCTTAATTAAATCTTATCCTTGTCAAATTTCATTTTAGTTTTTTTACTAAACTTTAACTAAATTAAAAAAAATTAATTATTTTAAATTTTTCATAATATAAATTATAAAATAATTGCCACGTCCTACCTTGTGCCTAAGTGCAAAGCTCTCTGATTGGGCTAGCAAGAGGGGCCACCCGCAAGCCTCAGGTCAAGAAACAATCAGAACTAAATTTGTTCGAGGTCATTCTGACTAATGACGAATTCTTGAACTGAATGGTGTAAGGCATTGGATCAAGCTGGGCAGCACTTCAATGGCCATAGCTACATCCTAACTTTTTGGATGACAAGAACTCTTCTAATTTTTTCCTTGAATCATGTGGGTCATAATTTTCCTATTTGAATCTTACAATTGAGATCCACTGTAACTTTATCTATGTTGAATGGAATGATCCATACGTTATTTAGCATGATTGAATGGTCTAGATCAAAACTACCATGACCAAATTGTCCATAACTCATTAACTTGTTTAGCATTAGATTTCATGGTCTATATTACCTTTAATCTGATCCAATGGCTTTAGTCCATGCTGCCCTAATGGCTAATTATTTAGCTTTTGTACTACCCATTTTTAAAAAACTATTTTATCCAATTTATACAAGCTTTTTAAGTTGTTTGGCTATAACTTTTTGCATGACTTTTCTACACATCATAGCAACTATAACCAAACTTTTTCTATAATTACCTAACAAGTGTAAATGAAATAACTAATGAATATGAATCAATCCTTGAAATCTAAACAAAATACTGGTGAATATTCCTTGAGGTAATTTTTACTAACAGTAACTACGACTTCTCATTCACAAATCACCACCTTTTTTTAGCTAAGCCCTATTCATTTAAATTTTTAAATTCTCATATACCTTCTTAAATTTAAGCTCATTGTGTTTTGTTTTGTTAATCAACAAATATAGGAAGCTATCCGAATTTATCGCAATATTTTTCCCTGCTATATTTTTTTGTTCTCTTGGGTTAGCCAAGCCAACATTTGCAAAAGCTTGAGTTTAATTTGATCTTGTAAAAATTCAAGATTGGACTAAGCTCAGAAAAATATGTGTTATAATTGAACCTATAAAAGGTATTGGGTTCGACATGAACCAAAAAACTATAAGTTATAATCTTTTATTAGTCATTTTTTCTCAGCCATAATTAGGGGTCGATGTAGGTTTAATTTGAACAAAAGTGCTTCCAAATTATGGTGTCATATTATCATTTTTATTTATTTTGCATAAACTTAAAAAATAATATATATATTTATAATCATAGTTTTTTTATAAAAGTAGAAATATTTTTTAGAAATAAAAACATTTAAAAATAGGAAAATAATTTTTAAGTAAAACATTCACCCTGTATCTTACGAAATTGACAGACTACGTTTCATTTCAAAAACGCATTCACCAAAACTTGGACAAGTATAAATTTAACCAATTTTTTACCATGAAATTTAATCACCTAAGAAAGGCATCTAACTCTAATACCAACTAAAACATGGTTTAACAAGAGGGAAGAATTGATAACAAAAATATTTTGACCTTAGAAAAAGTATTTTTAAAACATATTTTCCAACAACAATTTTTTGTAGTCTCTTAATCTTGAATAAATCATTGCAAAATTTTTTTTGTAAAATATATATTTTTAAAGTATAATAATTGTGTTTTAAATTTTGAAAAAAAAATTGAAAATAACAAAATTGGCAATAAATAAAATGTATAATAATCCTTGGTGATTCAATTCATATTCAAACCTACAATCTCCCAAAATAAAGGCCATGAAAAAAATAAACTAATTAGTATCAGACTTTCAAAAAAAGATGATGCTTACAAAAATGAAATAAAATAAAAGAGCTATAGAAATCTTTCAATGAAATGAAACTTGAAGAAAAAGAAAAATTATAACAAGACATTTGATTTTGATGAATATGGTAATCCTATGCTCGTTGAATTATAAAACAAAGTGCAAATGGTTTTTTCTTTTACTTGAATGAAAAAAGAAAAGAGAGTTAGAGCTAAAAGAATAATGGGCACAACAAATGAAAGAAATAAATTTCAATAGTTGCTCAGGCTTAAATTCTACGGATTGAATTTTTTTAATTGTTTTGCCAATTTTCTATTAAAACAATCTATTATTTATGGACATATTTCCATAAATAAAAGAAGCTACAAAACATCCTATTTAGTCATTATAGGTAGGATGGCTTGAATTTTTTAACTATTTAAAAAAGGTATTTACAATAAATAGTGGGTTGGTTGAGTCAATGGTGCTTATACAATTACCATTACAATCCATAAGAGCATCATTACGACTATTTGAGCTAGGATAAATTTTAAAAAAATGATAGCTGCATGATGGATTTTATTATAGACAATTATATTAAAAATTGTGTAATTAGATCAAAGTAAATGACAACCACTTAGCTCTTTTTAATGTTGATGATAAACACATGATTCATTTTAAATTTGATCATTATGTCATAAAAAAATAATAATCAGATTACATGATTAAATTCTATATATTTAACGTTGGAAGCTGCAATCATCAACCATTCAATCTTGAAAATTGCATGACCAAATAACTAAATTTAAGTCTATACATTTTTTAAAAGATGATGAGTATTTAAACATTTGATCTTGGTGACTATGACATCAAGCAATTGGTTTTAGATCTACATGTTTTCAAAAGTAAATTAATTTAAGATCATTTGAACGAACCACAAAATTGAATAGTGGACATTTGCCTCAAAATGTTAAAAGTGATATATGCAAAATGAACTTATAAACCTATGTGTCTTATGAGTATTAAGAGATTGGTTTAATAATTTCGACCCAAAGTATGATGTAGAAGATGTGTTTTAGATGGGAAACTACTACACTAGGAGCTCTATCCATTAGCTTTAAAATTTGAAGTTAAGCCATTCTTATGCATTGTCTCTTACACTCATTTACATGTCTTCAATTCTATAGTTACCCATGAGTCAATTAATAGAGCTCTATATTAGATTAATCTACTTCATGTTGAGAAACATTATTTGAAATAATTAACAAAAGAAATTAATAAAAAATAACGATTTTTTGTCATCAAAATATAATGTAAGAAATAATGGTTCAACATAACTAACATAAGAAGCTATAAAAGTTGTTAATAATTAAACTTTGTTGTTGTATAATTACTTGAATAAATAAGATATAAATAAAATAAATGATTGATAATAGAACTCGATCCATAAATAGTCTTCTTAGATCTCCTGTCACTTTCCCAAATTCTCATATTAGGATCAATTATTATAATCTTATGTATTAGATAATATTTATGCACACATCTATTGTCTAAATCAAACTCTACCTCATTTTACATATCTAATTATGTTTTTCACTATTGTGAGTCATGTACTAATACTTAGATTGCTTCACGTTATGTATTGATTTGTCCCAACAAGAGTAATAAACATTATCTATGTCCAACTATATTATTTTGGCAAAAAAGTAATGGCCATCATTTAATTAATGTTTACAATATTTATTTAAATTTTTTGCACTTATATTATAAAATTTTGTTGCATTAAATAAGTTAATAATTTGTACCTTTTAGGCACAAATTTATTATGGTTACCATGAAAAGAATATTCTTTGTAAACTAGATATAGAGTTAAAGTTTCATGTTTTAAGTATTCTATTATCTTGATTTTTTTGTGTATATTTGTAATTTTGAAATTAGTTTGTTAGTTGCATTAACTTTGTTTAATATATAATATCATGAAAGGATTTTTGACATTATATTGTGTTAATAATAAATTTTTTTCTTTACAATATTTATGTATTGTTATTTATTTATAATTTTTATAATAGTAATATTTTTTTTATTTAATTATTTGTTGAAATATATTTCCTTAAAAGTCAAAAGTCCATCAATTTATTTTAACTAATTTTAGATAACACAATTAATTGAAAAACTCATTCAATGTACATTTTTTTCAATGTCTTATTGAAATGTAAATTTTGTGCTTCATTTTCTCTTATGGTAAATGTCTTCGATATTTTTCATTTAATTATTATATTTTATTTTATGCATAAATTATTATTTTTTTTGAACAATTTTTTATGAAACGTATTGTTCATTATTGAGTTAAATATTTGATAAAAATATTTTTTTAAAAAATAAGCTTTTTATATTTCAGTGAACATTTGATAATACCATCACTAAAATAAAAATTATGTAATTGTACAATTTTTTTCTTCATTTTTATATATCATATATAAAAGAAATTAATGTTTCACTATTTTTAAATAGTTTAAAGTTTTGTGCATTTTTTAAATGATAGACTACAAGAATTTAAAATTTGTTGATATACATGATTATTTTTAAATCCTATTATTATAGTTGCTTAATGGGTCAGAGCACCATCAAAATGATATTACGGACTTGATTTTTTGTGGCTAGGTTGTCTATATAATTTATGGAGTTAATATCTTGAATTTTATGTAATATTATCATTAGTATTGCTATTATTATTAAAATATTTTTCTTATAATTTTTTATATTAAATTTTTTTAACATCAAGCATTATACAACAAATTTAAAATTTTATTGTTTTCTTATCATTGTATTTTTTTTCCTTTTTTAAACTTTTATATTATTTATCTTTTTGTCTTGTTTATGGCTTTTAAATTCTTACTATATCATTTATTAAAAATATACACCTGTTATTTAAAAACACTATTTTCTTAAGTTCTATAATAATTATTTTAACAATTATTTGAAAAGTTTTGTTGTAATATCATATTTAATCAGGTTATAATATTAATAAAAATTTGAAAGTGTAAAAAAATGTTTATTGATTTATTTTTTAAGTTACTTTTTTTAACTTGTAATAGTTTATTTTCAATTTTTGTACTATTATGAGAATTTCATTTACTTAGTAGGACATAATTTTTAAAACTTTAAACAATCTCTAATAATAATCACTTTCTTAATTGCATAATTTTATTTAAATTAACGAAATAAGATGTTTCTTGTCCAAAACGAAAATAATTATCATTTTTTTCTTTTTATGAACTTAATTTAAAAATTTTATCAAACAATTAAACAAAAAAATAAAAATAAAGAATACTCTTGACATAAATTTTCTAGCATTAAAAATTGGTATATTATTTTCTAAAAGCATCAAGAGTCTCTGCTTTGTGTAGCTTTACATTATATAGAATAATAAAAAACAAACAAGTTATAAATTAAACTTCATTATTAGAAAATAATTAAAACGATTAAATTAAAAGTATAATAGTTTTAGAAAAAGTTTAAATATCATTCAAAACATTTAAAATATTACAATATATATTTACCAAATTAGAATTATTTATAAAAGTTAATCGAAAAATATTTAGGTGACTATGTTTTTTTATCAAGAAATGTCGTAAAAGACATATGTTAAATTAAAAATAAAAAAATTAACAATGAAAAATATTAAAACAATTTAATTGGGTGAGTATTATCATAAACAATTCCTATATGTAGAAAATATAAAATATTTTTAGATGATAAAAAAGATTACAACAACAAATAACTTTAAATATTTAAAATATTAAAATAAGTTTTTGTTATATTAACAAAAAATAAATACTAATTTCCTTAAAAATTTATTATTAAGTTGAAAATACCGTTATTTTAAATGAAAATTAAAATTTTTGCAAAATTACTTTTAGATATTTGTTTAAGCTTATTGCAAACTTTTTTAAACATTTTCTTAAAATATTTTTGTAAATGGCAAATAATATTTTTCTGATAATTCACACATTCTCTTGTTGAAATAATCTTGACATGATGAAAGGAGCTCATTTGCTTAAGATGAATGAACTAAACTCAAATGAACTAAAATATGTAAATTAAAAGGAAGGAACTTAAGAAGCATAAGCCAAAGAAGTCGATATTTGAAATGAAGACTTAATAAAATGGAGGATATGTGGCATGCTCAAACAATAAACAAAGAAAAATAATTGTATACGTGGAGAAATGTTTTGTTTCTAAAACCATAAAAAGTTTCATTTCCACACAATTCTTAAAAGAACTTCAGAAACAAAAATCAAACTGACAGTGAGGTGGAACCATTTTACAAGTTTGCATTAGCATGATAATACTTCCAACATGATTTTAGGAACACCTTGTAAGTATGCTCCTCTTCCTTGCTAGGTATTTCTGATGTGCACATTAGCCTCGTGGTTTTCCTTTTATGTTAAATGTGTGAAAGTTTTTTATCCTCACTAATCATGATAGCACTAATAACTTTTTTAATGTGTAAACAAAAGGTCATGTTTGATGATGATGTCTTTAAAAAGGTTGCTCCCTTCAAACCCACTCAAATAGGTAATATTTTCAGTTGGATGACCAAACATGGAATTTCAAAGAATACAAATTCAAAACAATTGGCAACTTTGAATTTATCAAGAAGCGGTAAGCATCTGCTTGTATGATTTTCACTGAAATTGGAAAATATTTGATGTTGGATGGATAATATTTGGATAGTCTTAGTCTTTCAAATGACGATCCCCAAATGGTTCCAAATTTTTGGCTCAATACTAAGCATTTGTAAGCTTTAGTGTGGATCTCATTAAAGCACCTTCCAGTAACGGTGGTCAATAAGGAGGCTTTATTCTCAATCATGTTAATTGTTAGCAAGTCTTTAAAAGTAGTGCTATGATAGTGAATTAATAAGGCCCCATGGGGCTCTGGTCTTCATTTTGGTCAAATTTGCTAAAATACTTCCTTTATATATTAGAATCTCTAGAAAAATTTGGTGCAACAATGGATTACTAAAAAAATTTAAGGAATGAATATTTTCCCAAATATTATATAAGCATCTATAAGCAAGGATTCTCATTAGTCCAACGCAAGCAAGCAAAATTCTAAACACTTATGCGTAAGAAATGAAGAACATGACACAATTCTAATTAGAGAAGTAATAAGCAATATGAAACTTCAAACTTGGGTAGTCATCAAAGTTGAAAACAATATTACCACCTACTACATCATACAACATTAACAGAATAAAAAAACTTAATTACACTCTTAAAAATCTATTCAATGATTACATGATCAATTTTGAAAAGCAATTTTAAACTAAGAGTAAAAAAGATCAATCTAATTTGAAACTTATGAAGGACATGCAGCTTAAGCAACAAGTAGAGATTCAATCTCGTAAATGCTTGAATAAACATCTTTACGAAAAAGCAATGGCTCTTACGCTCTATAGGATTGGCTAAAGTAGGTCCACAGTGGTTAATAGTATTAACTCAATAAAAAAACTTACTAAATGGAATGTTAAGAAAATCATTTATCTAAAAATGACTAGAAGAAGCTATCAGAAATGTCAAAATATAAGCATTATAGATTGTATTTGGTAATATCCGCTTTTCCACACAAAGGATGTAATTAGTTCTGTGGTCACTTGATGCTTAATAACATGATTAGATTACACAAAACTAAGTTAATTGCAATGATGGAATGCTTTTCAAGTAATATAGAAATGGACATTTTTCGTAGGACACTATGTTTTTACTTTTGTGAGGTAACATTTCTAACAAAGCATAGGTGTTTTAGTTACAACACTTACAATGTTAAAAATTGAAAATTACGAATATTTTCTTGACATGATGATATGTAAAAGATGTGTTACCATTTTGTGTATGCCAACAACTCTTATGTTAATGGAATGGATTTTTGGAGGGATTTATGATTAATGACGGAGTCCAATTTTCTTCCCTTAAAGGAAGGGACACTTAAACCTCTTTACTAAGGTTCAAAAAATAAACATCACTCTTGTGGGTAGAACCTTATTGAATCATGATTTGCTTAAAGCCTTCCTTACATAGAGGCTCAACCTATCAACAAGTTCTTATTATACCAAACCCTATTACTGAACATTTCACTATATGTAATGAAATCTAAACAACATGGATTCCAAAGCACTTTGATTGAAAGAATAGAATTCTCTCTAGTGGATGTTTAGCACTGGAGTCTTCCAATTGCTAAGTTAGGAAAGATGGTCTTAACTTACAAGTTAAAGAGAACTAAAGCCCACCTTAAAGAATGGAGTAAAATTTAATTTTGTCCTATATTTTCAAAGAATGAAGAGAAAGAATAACATGCTATGGAGAAGGTGAACAACTTCAAAGTGTTACAAATGTGTTATCAATTTTAGAACTAACAAATGTTAATATGAACTAAACATTGTTATTAAAATGGAGGAGATATAAAGGGAAGTCATGCATGCATTCTAAGAGATACATTTTTTTAATTCTAAAGGATATTTTAGAATTCTAAATGTCACCAAAAATAACAAAATAAATACCTAAAATTATTCAAAGAAAAAAAATAATTAAGATAGAGCTCTAAAAAATTAACTACCATAATTTGTTCTAAAATTGGCACATGCATGTTAGCTAGTAGTAATGGCGAGAGGTGAGGTAATGGGAAATGTATGATGCAATAGGGGTCAGTTAGTGCATCACTTTGTGTTCCAATTTCAATGAGTAGCTTCGGTAAAGAGGCGATGACACTTCAAGTCCACTTTAGGGTAAATGTAGATCGAAAAGAGTTAGCACGATTTGATGAGTCGCCACTGATGGTGTTGGTAATGATGGCTATCAAACGTCGTTGACAACAAAAAACTCAAACTAAATTCTAAGAAAACTTTTAATCTATTTTAAACAAATTTTATACTCACAAACTTGTGAGATGGTTAAAGGGAAAGCCTATATTGAATATAAAGATTAAAATCTCTAAAACGAGTTTTAATTATTCTTTAAATAACTTAAACTTATCTGTATTCCTCATAAAGATTATGATAATAAAAACTAATAAGAAGTATAGCGACGAATACTGATAGAGCTATAGGTTCAAATAGAACCAAAACATCTTCATATTAAACTTCTACATGATGTGCTCGATACTACTGCATCATATGTATAAGAGTTAGAAGATAGGTATTGTGTAGCATTAGAATGGTGACAAAATCACAAATGTCTTCCACATAGCATTCAATAATAAGCAAATGATGGGTAATACATAAATACTTAATGATCCAAGAAGAAGTTGGGTCTTAAAGAAGGTTATAAGTGCAAAAAATGTTGTGGATTGCTTTATATCTCTCTATTACATCATAAAAAAATTGAGTGTTTGTTTTTTCATTCTTAGAGTAACAGAAAAGTAATATGGTGCTAATTCAGCTAGTTAATAAGGAGAAAATACAACAAATTATTTTTTTAATAGATTCTTCATGTTCTTACAAATTGGATGGGTTTGACGTTTTATTTTACAAGTATTATTGGTCCATATTTTAATATGAATTTATGACTCTATCTATGATTTTCTTATTGACAACCCATCACCTAAAGTATGCAGTAGTGCTAATTTAATTTTTATTCTAAAGATTAATTGTAATAAATCTTTAAAAGACTTTATGACAATTGGATATACATAGTTCTCAAAAATACACTAGTTGTTAATAGCTAGCATATAGTGTTTCCTACCCACCATCATCTCCATGGAGCAATCAACTTTACTAAAGTAGGGGATATCACTAAAAAGATCTTACCTACATAACAAATCATACTTTCATAAAGGCAAACTAATGATATAGATGAGAAGATCAAAGGTAATAACTCTATTATCAAGCAAGACTTTAAGAATGTGTTCAATAATATATTGTGAGGAAAATAGGTCCTACAAAAGTTTAATATCAATAGTTAATTTATTAATCCAATCATGAGTATCTATAATATATGCTTGTTGATAATCATTTTTAACAAAAAAAGAAATGGTTCCATCTAACTCTCCTATTAGCAAAAGCATGGTAACCATCTATCCCCATATCTTCTCCACATTGTAGCTAAAGCACTAAGATGAGGTTTAAACAATCTACATATACAAGGTAAGGTGAAGCACTAGGCCACTCATAGTGGTTGTCAACCAATTCCCCATTTGTGCTTTGTAGATTACTTTATTCTCTTCTTAAAAGGTGAAAAATGCTCAATGAAAAATATCAAGCTTTTTCTCTCTGATCTCTAAGGCACATCAAGTTTATAAATTATTGCACAAAAGATCTTCTTTATTAGAAGTAAAAAAATGAAACACATGTAGAAGAAAATTATTGAGGAGCTCCTCCTTTAGAAAAGATACTATCTTCAAATCACTCATCTCAAAAGTGCATTATTCAAAGGTAGGAAATAAGAGGTCTACTTAAAGCACTAAATTGACAAAACATGCAAAAGGAAATTACCCTACAATGGGAGGTAGCATTTGTCAATCATGTCATCCAACTAATAATACTTTATAATCTATTGACATCTTATCTTTTCAATAATACTATTAATTTTTTAGAAAGTGAGATAAATTGTTTCCTTTGGGGTGATAATGATTTGCAAGGCAAGCACCATTTGGCTAGCTAGAACAAGATTAGTTTCCTCTATGAAATGTATGCATTACTAGTTAAGAAATTGAAAGATTTTAATGATGCATATAATGTAAAGCTGTTTTAGCAGGTCTACACCTCAAGCATTATCTATTTTATATACATAAGATGTAATTTCCCTAATAGAAAATGTTACTGAGCATGCTCAATGACTTTTAATTAAATAAAGAGAATCATTCTCACTATTTTGTATTTTGTAATACTTTGAGCAGAATAGTTAAGAGTGGAATCAATTACTAAACACTCGCCAAGGATGGTAACCTCACTATCAATTCATAACAAGATAAGCTTAAAGGTGATTAATTGCCTTATTCATAAGTCAAAAGAACAATGTAGAATAATTTCCAACCTTCCACAATTTCTTTACTTATGTGGGCACTCCTAAATAACTAATTACCTTTTGGTAACATCTTGAGGGGGTTGAATTTGAATTTATAGACAAATACTTTTTTTGTGTATATAAGAACTCTGAAATGAATCTTATGTAACCCGTTTGAAATTAATCTTGGCATTAAACAAACCCAACATCATGATTCATGAAATGCTTCGACAATTGTGGAAGTGTAGTCACCCAAACTCAATAGCTATTAAGGGATTTAGTGTTCTACTATCTCTAATATGCTAAAATATCTAGAAGATATAAATTCAAACAAAATCAATGAGCAAATATTCCTTATTGCTCGATAGAGTTCAACATAATTCTTATGTCTTGAGATGTTGTCTAATTATGTAAAGAAGTTCAATAGATCCTCAAATAGTAAAAAATTCATTGCTTCATTGATTTTTTGAGATCAATTGAACAATTAAAAAGTTGGTTAATGAACTCCTCTAGTAAAGAAATTAGTCAAATTTAATTCTAATGAATTGATTAGAAGGAGCCAAGTCCTTATAGGTTGTGTTTGTGTGATTGGAAACTACTTGTAGAGATATTAAAGTACTCTGAATTTACATAGTATCTAAAACATATACAAGTTTAAGCCATTGAAGTACTATTTGGTATAAACTTAGGGGAAGATTTGGGATTATATTAACATCTTTATCAAATCAAACAATTAATCAATCATTCTAATGTTGCATAAAAGTAGTGGAATGAATTGTTGTAGCTTAGTTCTAGTAATTAGAATGAATTAGTTTCATTGTAGCATAGTTTAGTTCTAACAAATATTTAGGAAAGGAAACATAGTAGCAAAATAATAGGCTTAAATAGCTAATAATTGTATTCATTTATTAGTTTAAGATAAAAACAAATTCCAAAAATTTACAAAGCTTTCATTAAGCATGATGAGGATAGATGTTGATATGGTGATCATAAGGGAAGTCATCCAACAAAATACTCCATAATCAAAGGTGTGAAATGCGTTCACACGATCATTAAGACTGAGTTGGATTTGCTCTTGCAGAAATTTCGTAGCATTTATGGCTAAAAAGAATGAACTAAAACCTTGGAAAACCACATATTTTATCATATAACTTTTCTTTTAGATTTATAAATCAATTTTTATAAAAAACTTTGCGTTCATATAACTCATGTCAAGGTAGTCATATTCTTGAAAGATATGAGTGAACCAATTTCATGTGGCTCATTTCATAGTAGGGAAACCATAATTAATAGAATCTCTTAATTTTAACAAAAGATAAATATTGTTCTTATATCTAAGATCATGATTTTTTGGATTAAAAAATAATACAAATCCAACCCATTCCAATATATTCCAATCAAACTTCAACTTGATTCAAGCAAAAATGCAAAATAAAGGTTCATACAATTATGACTACTTTTGCTAAAGTAAATTGAGTATATATTGTATTACTATTACAATAATAAGTTTTTTTGTAGTGTCAATACAATAGCAAATTTGTGAATTAGGAAAGCTACCTAAAAAATTTATTGTTCTTTTTAGGAATAAGTTATGTAAAGAACAAAAAAAAGCCATCTCATTCCCAACAATTTCTTTGTCGTTTGATGTAGTAGCAAATTTAATTGTTCTTCAATTTTAGTTACACAACATGTTTCTATAGCCTCATCATCTTGTACTCCTTGATTCATTGGCCAGCACGTCCTCCAAATCAACCTTATTTGAAGACTAATTCAATGGCATTAGTTATGTATGATGGACTCAATTAGACAATACATTTGACTCAATAATTATTTTGGATCATGAGAGACTTTACTTAGATTCTTTGCACCTTTATCATGGCTTTCAAGAACATTAATATTATAATTAATGGCTAAACTAATAGATGCCACTTATCGATAATTTCAACATGTATGGTTACACATTTCAACATTGTGGTTAGTTATATCTTACATCATAGCAATACAATCACTAAGTAGCTACCTAACATTCAACTTTTAGATTGGTCCAAAAAAATTTAATAATGCTTCAATACTCAGTTTAGATTACTCCAATGTTGAACAATTCCTTTGCATGTACAATATGATTTCTTAATTAGCCTAGTATAACATTTCACATTAAAATTGCCATCTTCAACTAACATTTCTTAAAGTTGATCAATCAGATTTATCATTTATGTTTCCTCTTTATGTCATGGACAATTAACACCACAATACATTAGAAAGGATAAGACAAATATGTTGACTCTAATTTTTTTTCGTACATCCTACAATCATGAAATCTATCAATGTAGCACATTATATTGTACTTCGTACCAAGATTGTCATCACCAAAATATTTTGCATGTCATGAACCATTTCAATTTCTCTAAAAAACCTTTAAATTTTTTCAGATTATTTATTTGCATTAACACAATAATAGATTAATCAAACTTATTTATTCAGGCACATTGTCTCAATTTTTATTATTTAGGTCCTCAATTAGCATGGTTTACCTTTTTTGAATCTTATCGCAAATGTTTAGAAATATGGTTCTCATCATAAAATATGATAAGTCTTTAGGCCAGGGTGAGGCATTGCACTCTTTTGTGTTCTTATACTAGTTCAATGCACAACTTATATCAAATCTATCATGGTCACGATAGATACCTCTATGCAATAGAACCATTCCAAATAATAAATTGAATTGGTAATATTAATAATTCAATGAGACACTCCAAATCTCTGAATAGTACCTATTTAGCATATGAAATTCACGTGCAACGAGACATCAAAAGTGTATGGATGGTCATCTTCACACACACATATCAATATCAATCTTTAGGAGTCTTCCTAAAAATTATAATGCATTTTAAGTAATAAACAAAACTATTGTAACCTCCAATATGTAGTAATAATTTTTTCACAAAAGAAAAGATTGAGAAATGGTGTATATAGCCTCAAAATGGTGGAAAATTTTATTAAATTTTTTTAAGAGATGTTAAATACTTATAATAAAAATAAATAGAACTATATAACTTATGATTAATATAATTATCCACTAATGTAATTACATATCATAATTAAATTATTTAATAATTTGAAAAACTCAAATTTTCTCATTATCACCAATAAAGCCATGTGATTATTATGGAAGCTATAAGGATCATTTATGTCATTAACATAGCTTAAATAAATTATATAAGATTTTGGTATCTGCATTCATATAATGCAAAACATCATGTGCAAAATTGCACATTATTTCATCTTTGAAAATAAAATTGTAGAGTTTTTTTACTTTAGAATTATGTAATAAGTTCAACTTCACCCTTTAAAAAAGTCATTGAGTAGTTATGTTTTAGCATTCAAAAAGTATTAGTAAGGTTGTCAAATAGTAGCATTCCATACATCACACAAATATTCCACTTGAGACATACCAGTCCATTAAGATTTAAGGCCATTCCAAGTTTGAAACCTCTTCTTTTAGTAATTTTATGAAATTATTCTTATTGTGGGAGCCAATTTCAATTAACACTTGTTTATTACACTTTTTAACTTTTTTTTGTAATTTGTTAAGTTATTTGTAATTATAATTAAGTTTAATTCATTTGGGGATTGATTAGTAGCTTTCCAGATACTTATAGCTATAAATTCTATCTAGAACATTCTTAGAATAGTATGGCAATTTTGTTGGCAAAAATATTGTTTCAAAATGGCTGTTAAATGGCTTAAAATGGAGCGTTGGGTTGCTCTTTGCTACTACATTTTGTAAACTTTCACCTTTATCACTAATAGTCTTGTTTTGTTTGGCATGCATGACCACCTTGATGCTTTGAATTCATTGATAATCTCGACACACCCTCACCAATATCGATCTACAATCCATGAAATTTACTAACCAATCAGCACATGTCGACCTGTTAGCTCGTGCTAACCTCCAAATTAGACTTGAGGTTCAACTATTTCCCTTTACCTGTGCTTCACTAATCACGTAATCAACCTCCTTGCCTCTCATTACATAGACACTCAAAATGCACATGCTAATTTGGGAATTTCTTATGCCAAATTAATTTTGGTTCATTTCAAGGAAAATTTAAACTAAATTCTAATTATTTTTTTTATAATTTGTGATGACTTTTTGAATTCTAAAAATAAACTTTAGAATTCAAATATGTGTTCCATAGTATTCAATAATATCCTTTTATTTCTTAGGATAACAAATTATGATCATGGCTTTGAGGTCTCTATAAATAATGATGCTTACAATATTGTAAGCAATGTAATTTGATTCAAAAAATAAAGTGCTAGCAGTATGCTTGTTTAGTAGAAGCTTATTATGTATATTCAATGTAATAGTGTGATTCTAGAGGTAACCCAGAAATTAGAGTGAATGGATAATATAATAGAGATCCTAACAAATTATTCAATATTCATCAGAGCAACAAATCTCTATGAATACTTTCAATCACTTAATCTCAACTTTTTAGAAATTAATAATCTCATCTAAGTTCCTAATTTTTCTCAATGAATAAGTGATATTCTTATTTAGCATTCCAAGAACTCCCCTTGTGCACCTTGATACTCACCATTAACTTGAGTATTTTGGTTGTTGGTTATTGAAACAACTTTTTCTTTGGGTTAACATCCCTTATGGCAGTGATTAGTTTATGTTTTAAGATTCCCAAAAGTTATTTACTTGTATAATGATGCAAGGATTTGTTATTGAAAACCAATAACACCTTTGAGTTATCCTTTAAAAGGATATATTGCTTGAACCTAAGAACTTTTCAATTATCGATGACATAAAAATAGGTTGTAACATATCATCATATGTTAACTTTGTATCAAAAGATCATTAATTGTAAGAATTTTGCATAATTTGTAATTTATCATTAATCTAACATCTTTTAGTGTTATGGATTTTATATAGCTAAAATTTATTAAACATTATTTGAAAAAATATAACAATTAAAAAAAATCTTATTTTCAAGTGTAAAGTTATAACATGTATTTATTTATATGTTCTTTTGCTAATACATTTCATGATTCGTTTATTTTTCTTTATCTTTATCATCTCAAAATAAAAACTTATTTGAAACCAAATAGTTTGACTAGTAGGTCAACAAAGTAATATAAAATAACTAATTCTCTACAAGTTAGCCATTTGTGGGCCTAATAATACAAACTATAATTATAAAACTAATATATTTTATGTAAGAGCTCTAAGAAACCATAGTAACATCCATTGACCAAAGTGAACAATGTAATAAAAATAGATGTGGTGGAACTCATATGGTAAGTTGGTCTATGATAAGTGAATTTGAAGTGATGGAAATATCATTCAAGAATTAACCTAATCAAATGGAATGTCAACCTAGATGTTAAGCTACCCCACATGTCCGTGACAGCTGATATAGTATGGATAATGATCACTAGGTTAACATGGTTAAAATAAGAGT
>JAIUJO010000085.1:67500-102301 GCA_023846275.1 Vanilla planifolia | reverse complement strand
GCTTATTTACAATGATAATCAATAGTAATTTAAACCGATGTTTGATCAAGACTAAACATCTTTCTTTAGACTCATTTCAATGATCTCCATCCAAATATGAGTTCATTTATATATTTCTAATATATATATATATATTCAAGCATTTTGGGGTAGTTTATGATACATTTTTGTTCATGCTAGATTTTATGATCGACGATGTTACATTTCATCTCCTTAGTTCCTTAAAAGTAACTTCCCTAAATAATTTCTCATTCTTTTCAAAATTTTCACTTTAATTTCTTTATATTACTATCAAACTCAAATTATGTTCTCATGTGATAATAACGTCCTTTTGCTTCGGTAATATTACACTAATTTAGTTTAGCCCATTTAAGATTTCTTATATATATATATATATTTTTAATGCAATGTTTTCTAATAATTAATTTTTTTCTTAACTATTTTCCTTTTGTTTTATTATGTTAATTTGAGTCTCTATATCACCTCTTCCATGGCCTTACATAGTTTTGATTTGGTTATATAATAATACTTCAATTGTTCTCATTTTAGTTTCAACATACGCTTATACATTATTAAAAAAATAATTTATTATTAATTATTATTATTTTCATTAGTTCTGAATGAGGTCCAATCAATATGAAATTAACATCATTGCACACATCTCAATATGTTCTATCTAATTAAATATTTCTTTTATAATTAAAATTTTTTATTTTTTATTATTTTGTGATGCATTATGAGACATTTGATTTGTAACTTATTTGATAATTAACAATGCTACACTTGATCTGCTCAGAATCAAGGAAAGACATTTTTAGGAACAATTTATATTCTTGTTTCAAATTGTTTTGCTTTAATTTAGTTATTTGATTGTGTAAATCTAAATAACATATAATGTGACTTTTACATCTGTCTAATTTTGTTATATTATATTACTTTAGTTTTTCTTATTTAAACTTTGTTATATATTTAGTTAATATTAAAATAATAATTTTTATTATTTCTACTTATTTAATTTACTAATTAATATCAACTTTAAAAGAGGTCCGATCAAAATGAAACAAACTTAATTAGACTCTTCTCAACAAGCTCTATTAAATTAAATATTTATTTGTAAATTTTGAAATTTTTTTTCAGTTTTGAAGTATTTTATGGGATATTTTGATTTATATTTGATCTGACGATCATGAATATTACACTCGATCTACATAAAATCATGGAATACAACTTTCCCGAATGAATTAATTAATTTATTTGCACAAATTGTTTTCTTTTATTTATGTTTTATTGCTATGAAACTCTCCAATTCTCTATTTGTGTGATCTTTAGATGACTCTAATTTATTTATATTATGAAGGTTCACTTTATCTCATCTATATTTTAATATATATTTAGTAAATAAAAATATTATTTTTTATGCTTATTTAGTTTGTTAATTTATTGTAATTTTAAATGAGGTCAAATTAAGATTAACAAATGTCATTAAACTCATCCCAGTGAGCTCTATCAAATTAAATATTTATTTTTGTATTTGAAAATAATTTTTTGGCTATGCATTTGGCCCACTTTATTAGACATTTTTATTTGTACCCATTGTGATGATCAAGTTTATTACACTTGTTCTCTTTATTATCTTGTAGTGTAATTCTCTTATATAACTTATTTTGTTTCTTCCATCTTGTGATGTTTATGTTATTTTTATTTTGTTATATTACATCACTACAATTTTAGTTAGTTCTTTATTTTTATGTATTTACCATATGTTAAAAATGTAATTTATTTTTATTTATGCTTATGACATTTTTTTCATATTATTTCAAAATGAGCTCCAATCAAGATGACATAAAAACTCATTAAACTCATCTTGAAGAGTGTCATCTAGTTAAATATTTTCATTTAAATTTTAAAATATTTTATTTCCTACTGTTAGCATATGTTATGAAATATTTTGATTTATACTTAATTTGGTAATTGAGGATTTATCCTTGTTTTCCATAGAATTATGGAAAGAAACTTTCCTTACTACTTTATTAAAAAATTTTACTATGATTTGATTATTTTAATATGCAACTTTAAATATCATCTAATGTGATATTTGCTTATCTTTGATATGGCTACATTACATCGTTTCAATTTTTCTAATTTTAGCTTTAAAATAAAGTTATTTAAGACTAAAATCTATTTTTTTTATTTATGCTTTTTTACTATAGTGAATTTTTGTAATTCTAAAGAAGGATTGATGTAGACAAAACTAATGTCCTTATACTCATTTTGATGGCGACCATCCAATTAGATATCATTTAATTAAATATAAATATCTCATTTTCTATGGCTTTTGTAATCTTTATGTGATATTTCAATTTATCTTTGACTTGGTAAACAAGAATGTCATTATCAATCTCCTTAGTATCTTAGAATGTAACTTCCACATTTTTTTATATCATTTTTTATTTTTTGACTTTATTTTAATATATTTCTATTTAACTCTAGTTCTCCTTTTTTTGTCTATAAAATATCTTTTATTTTGTTATATTTGTGTATTTCAATTAATTCATTTTTGTCATAATATACATTTACATAATATGAAAATAATAATTTATTATTAGTTATACTTTTTGTTTTTTTCAATCATTGTAATTTCACACATAGTCTGATCAATAGAATGCAAAGGTCTTTGAACTCATTTGAACTTGCTCTAACGAATTATATAATAGTTTTAAATTTCTAAAAGTTTTCTTTTCTCTTATTTTTGTAAACTTTTCAAGACATTTTGATTTGTACTTTATTTGATAATAGAGGTTATTGTGTTTGATCACCATAGTGTTTTGGAAAGTAATTTTTCCAAATACTTTTTCTCATTTGTTCAATTTTTTTAATTTGATTTGGTTATTTTGGTATGTTTCTCTAAATCTCATATAACCATACATTATTAATGCTTTGACTTGGTTATATCATATTACATTTAATTATCTTATCTCAACATTAATATATATATATACACAATATTGCAATTATAATTTATTATTATTTATGTTTATTTACTCGCTAATTTATAGTAATCTAAAAGTTTTTTAAAATTATGTGAGGCAGGCATCGTTGGACTAGTCTCAATAAGCTCTATCAAATTAAATATTTAATTTTATATTTTTTAAAAAATGTTACCCTTTTAGATTTTGGATTCATTATGAGGTGTTTTAATTCACTCTTAATTTGATAATCAAGTTTTGTTATACTCGATTTCTTTGTTATCTTAGAATGTATCTTTCTAAATAATTAATCCACTTTCTCAACTTTTTTCTTTAAATTAATAATATAACTATGAAACTCTAATTCTTCTATCTTGTGACATTTGCATTATTTTAATTTTGCTATTTTTAATTGCTTCAAATTGCCTCATGATAGACTTATTTAATATTTACTAGATATTAAAATAGAAATTTATTGTTTTTTTTTGCATATTAAATTACTTTTTCATAATAATTCAAAAAAAAGGTTCAATCATGATGAAACAAATACTGCTTAACTCACATAATTTTTATCAAATTAATAATTCACTTTAATATTTTTTACTTTTGTTTTATTATATTAATTTATTTTTAATTTTTCTCATTTCTATTTCAATATATATTTAGTTCAACATAAAATAATATTTGTTATTATTTTTACTTCTTTAATATAGTAATTCATAATATATTTAAATGGGGTCTTACAGAGACAAGGAAAACATCTTTATACTATTCACAAAATATTAATTCTTTTTTTTAGAATATTTTACTTTTTATGGTCAAGAAATGATTCATAAGATATTTTAATTCATACCCAATTATATGAATGTGATTATTACATTCATCTCCTTAGTATGTTGAACTACAACTTTCTCATAGATCTTATCTCATCTTTTTAATTTTTTTAAAATTTTTTATGTTATTATGATTCTCAAATTCGTCTCTAATGTTTTATTTTCCTTATATAATAGAGATTTAATTTATCTCTTTTAATCTTTGTTATATATTTACTAGATTACTAAATAATAATTTATTATTCGTTATTATTAGTTAATTAAGTAATTCGTAACAATGTTATTTGAGGTTTGAAAGACACAAAATTAATATAATTATAATCCTCTTAATAAACCTTATCAAATTAAATATTCAACGTTTTCCCATTTAAATAAATCTTCTCTAGAGTTTTTGCATACTTTGTGACACATTTTAGCTTGTACCTAATTTGATGATCAAGATTTCTATTCTTCAACACCTTAATATCATAAAAAATAACTTTCCCTTTGTATTATCTCATTTTGCCAAAAATTTTAGTTTGGTTTGGCTATGTTGATATGTAACTAAAAATCTCATCTCATGTGATATTTATATCACATTGATTTAACTATATTTTATTGCTTCCATTTATCTCATTTTAGCTTCAAAAATAATTACTTAATATTAAAATAATAATTTTATTAATTCTTATTATTTAAATTTACATTTCACAGTAATTCTATACATGGTTTGATCAAGACGAAGCAAACATTGTCGGACTTCTCTCGACAAGCTCTATCTAGTTCAACATAAACTTTTATATCTTTAAATATTTCTTTTTTAGGTATTTAACATTGTTTAAGGGGTATTTGGAATTTTTTTCTCATTATATTATTATGAATGTTACACTTAATTTCTTAATTATTTTGAATGAAGCATTCCCATATAATTTATCTTATTCTTAAAGTTTTTATTTTGATTATATTATATTATTTTGAAACTCTAATTCTTCTCTTATTTAACCTTAGCATCACTTTTATTTTATTATATTAAAATTTTCTTGAAATTACAAAATTTATAAAATTTTTTTGTGATTTTATTTGGTAGTTTGTACTAATTCTAAATGTTCGATAGAGTCCAAAAAAATTACATTAGACTTGTCTCAATGAGCTCCATCAAATTAAATATTCAATCTTATTTCTTTGTGTTTTTATATGTTTTACAGGATATTTTGATCTATTGTTGACTTCATGACCAAGGATGTTATATTTGAACTTAATATCTTGGAACACAATTTTCTTTTATAATTATCTCCTCTCTTAAAATATTTTTTATTGATTTGGTTATATTAATATAATAACATAAATATGTTTTCATGTGATATTTACCCAGCTTTAATTTGGTTATATTACATTGCTTCCATTTATATAATTTTAGCTTTAATACATATTTAGATAACATTAAAATAATAATTTATTACTTTTATAATTACTTATTTTGTTAATTTGTAGTAGTCCTAAAAGGACTCTAATCAAGAAGAAGCAAGTCTTATTATACTTGTCTTAACAAGCCCTATCCAAATACATATCATTTTAATAATTTTAAATTATTTACTTTTTAAGATATTGGCACATTTTATGAGACATTTTGCATTGTACTTGATTTGATAATTGAAGATGTTACATTAAATTTTCTTAGTATATTATAATATAACTTTCTGACATGTGTGTCTTATTTATTCAAAAGCTTTTCTTTGACTTGGTTATGAGTTCATATAAGTGCAAATACTTTATTGTGTGACCATTACAATGCTATAATTTTGTTATATTATATTACTTCAATTTTTCTCATCATAATATTAACATATATTTATTTAATATTTGAAATTCAAAGCAACATTTTTAAACTTATTTAGATTAGTAATTTTTAGTAATTCAAAATTAGGTTTGATCAAATTAAAACAAATGTAGCTTCATTCGTCTAGGCAAGCCATGTGTTATCCACATATTACAAGGATGTTATGCTCAATCTCCTTAATATCTAAGAATATAATTATTTAATTTATTTCTTCAAAAGTTATTTTTGAATTAGTGATACTATTATGTATCTCTAATCTCCTCTCTTATGACATTAACATATTTTTAATTTAGTTATTTTACATTTTAGTTTTACTTATTTTAGCCTAAATATGTATTTACATTATATTTAAATAATAATTTATTATTTCTTTTTCTTATTAAACATTTTAGTTTATAATAATTGCAAAAGTAGTTTCATCACTTGAAAATAAACATTGTTGAACTCATCTTGGCTAGCTCTATTGAATTAAATATTCATTTCATATATCCAAATGTTTTATTTTCTATGGTTATTGGTCGATCCATTAGATATGTCAAATTGTTCCACATTTGAGATCAGGGATGTTGCATTAAATCTATTTTTTATATTAGAAAGTAATTTTCACAAAGAATTTATCTGGCTTCTTCAAATTTCGTACAATGATTTCAATATTTTTTTATATTACTCTAAATCTCATCTACTATAAATTTTACATCGTCTTAGTTTGGTTATATTATATCACTTTAAATTATCTCATTTTAGCTTTAATATATATCAACTAAATAATCAAATAAAAATTTATTATTTTTTTCTTTAGTAATTTATAATAATTTCAATTGAGATATGATGGATTTGAAGCAAATATCATGAGACTTGTCTCGATGAGTTATAATATATTCATTTTTATGTTTTCAAATATTTTAATTTGTATGGATTTAGAATGCTTTATAAGACATGTAAATTTCTACATAATTTAATCATTAAAGATATTACAATTGATATAATTTTGTACCTTGGAATGCAAATTACCCACACAATTTGATCTTTTTTAAAATTGTTCTTTGATTTGGTTATATTACTATATTACTCTAAATCTTTTACTATGTGACATTTACATTGTTTTGATTTAGTTCTCTTAAATTGTTTTAATTTATCTTATTTGTAATTTTGAGGTATATTTTCTTAACATTGAAATGATAATTTTTAGTTATTTATGTTTATTTATATTGGTAATTCATAAAAATTCTTATCAAGATCTAATCAAGCCAAACAAAATGTCTTTGGACTTTATCATAATGAACTCTACAAAATTAAGTATGCATTCTCATATTTTGTTTGATATTTTATTTTCTATGATTTTTCAATAATTTAGGAAACATTTCCATTCACTTAAAATTATGATCAAGGATGTTACATATACATCAATTATTTTCATTTCTAGGGCTTTAATACACTAGAAGAAATATTTTTATTTGTACTTGATTTGATAATCCATAACGCTACTTTTGATCTTCTCATTATCCTAGAGTAAAATTCTTATACAATTTATCTCATTTTTTAAAATTGTTCTCTTTTGTTTTGTTATTTTTTTATGAAACTATAATTCTCCTTTCGTGTCACATTTAGATCATTTTTATTTATTTATATTATATTAAATTAATTTATCTTCTTTTAGATTTATTATATATTTATTAAATATTAAAATACTATTTTATAATAATTTATACTAATTTAATTTAATAATAAATAGTAGTTGTAAATGATGTCCTATGGAGTTGGAAGTAACATCATTAGGCTCTTCTCGATAAGCTCTATTAATATAAATATTCATTTTTAGAGATTTAAATATTTTAATTTTTAGGGATTTTGTATACTTAATGAGATATTTTAATTCGTACTTGATTTGATGATTGAGTGTTATAATGGATCACATCAATGTTTAGAAATGCAATATTTTCATGAAATTTTTCTTGTTTCCTTAAATTTTTACATTGATTTGGTTACATTGTAATGTATTTCTAAATCTTCTTTGCTGTGAATGTTACATAACCTTGATTTGGAAATATTAAATTATTTAAATTTATCTTATTTTAATAAAAACATCTATTTACTTCATACTAAAATATTTTTTCACTATTATTTATGCTCATTTAATTCGGTAATTCTTAGTAATTCCAAATAATCTCCAATTGAGATGAAAAGGACATCATTAAGCTTGTCTTGATGAAATTTACCCATCTAAACATAAAGTTTTACATTTCTAAATTTTTTACTTTCTATGATTTTGACAAACTTTTTGAGGAATTTTGATTTGTGCCAAATTTGATTTTTAAGAATGCTACACTTAAACTTCTTAGTAATTTGAAATGCAACATTTTTGAAAAAACTCGTCCCATTTAATTAAATATTTTTCTTTAATTTGGTTATATTATTATGCAACTTTATATTCCTTCTAGTTTGTGCATTACACTACTTTGAATTGATTATATTATATTACCAAAATATATCTCATTTTGATTTAAAATATATTTAAAAATATTAAAAAAAACTAATTTATTATTTTTTAGGCTTATTGGTTTTGGTAATTCATAGTAAGTCCAAAAGAAATTTGATTGAGATGATACAAATATCGTTGGACACTTCTTGATAAGCTCTATCCAACTATAAATTCAATTTATTGTATTCTAGGTTTAATGTGTATTTTACGAGTTTTTTTCTTTCAAACTTTATTTGAATATTGAAGATGTTACACTCAAACATCTTAGAATGTAACTTTTCGATAGACTTTCTCTGATTTCTTCAATTTTCTTGGTTTGATCTACTTTTATTGGTTATATTGGATTATTTTAACTTATTTCATTTCTACATTAATTTACACAATCTTCAAATTAAAATAATAATTTATTATTATTTATATTTAATTCATATTAATTCTACATGAGGACTTGAGTTGAAACAAATTTTTTTGGAGCCAACAAATCAAGTTCTATCCAATTGAATTTTTTTATATATTTTTCAATATTTTCTATGACTTTAGTAAGCTTATGAGACCTTTCAATTTGTATCATATTTGAGGATTGAGGATATTGCATTTGATCACCTTGGGACCTTGAAATGCAAGTTTTTCATACAATTTAAACCATATTTTCAAAGTTTTCACTTTCATTTAGTTATATTTCTATGAAATTCTTACTCTCCTTATTTGTGATGTTTACATCATTTTAATTGAGATATATTACATTGCTTTATTTTACCTTATTTTAGCATTATTATATATTTACTCAACATTAAAATTATATTTTATTTTTTTTATACTTATTTATTTGATAATTAGTAGTAATTCTAATTAATGTCTCATCAAGAAGGAAGAAATGTTATTTGGTTCATCTCAATGAGGTCTATTAAATTAAATATTTATTTTTAAATTTTCAAATATTTTTTTATGGTTTCACTATACTTTAAGAGATTTTAATTCTTGCTTGATTTGATGATCAAGAATGTTATGCTGGTTTGCTTTACCATCTTGGAAAGCAACATTTCAATAAACTTCATCTAATTTTTTCAAACATTTTTCTTATATTTTGGTATATTATATTAATTAAATTTATCTTATTCTAAATTTAGGGTTTCTTCACCAAATGTTAAAATAATATTTTTTTATTATTTATGTTTATTTATTTTGATAGTTTATAATAATTTGAAAGAAGCTCCAACCTAGATGAAAAAACATAATTTAACTCCTCTCAACAAACTATATCCAACTAAATATTTAGTTTTATTTGTTTAACTATTTTATTTTCAATAATCTGAAGAAGCTTTATAAAATAGTTTGATTGATACAACATTTGATAATCTCAGATGTTACACTTCATCTACTTAGTAATTTGGAATGAAACTATTTTTTAAACCTTATGTCATTTATTTTAATATTTTGTTTTGATTTTATTATATTACTAATTAACTTTAAATCTTCTTTAGTGTGAATATTACATTGTTTTGATTTGGTTATAATATATTATTTAAATATTTCATATTTAGAGTTCCATATATATTTACTAAATATTGAAATAATATTTTAGTATTATTTATGCTTATTTAATTTGGTAACTCATAATAATTCTAAGAGAGGTCTGATCGAGATGGAATAACTTTTGTTGGACTCTTCTCGATGAACTTTATCGACATAAAGATTCAATTTATATTTTTGAATGTTTTATTTTCTAGCATTTATGCATATTTTTTAAAATATTTTTATTTGTACCTAATTTTATGATTGAGAATGAACACTTAATTATTTTTGTATTTTAGAATGTAGCTTTTTATTAAACTTTATCTCATTTCCTCTAAATTTTTACTTTAATATAATTAATTATGTTGAAACTCTTATTCTCCTCTCATGTCACCTTCTTGATTTTGTTATATTTTTGTTATATTACATATCTTTAATTTTTTCTCTTTTATGCTTTAATAAATATTTTTTTAACATTAAAATAATATTTTATTATTATGTATGTATATTGAATTTTTTTAAATTATAATAATTCTTAATGAGATCTTATTATGATGAATAAAATGTCATTAGACTTATTTTCAAGTGCTCTTTAGAATTAAATTTTTATTTGTATATATTTAGATATTTTATTTTCTATTTTTTTGACATGCTTTAAATGATAATTTGATTCACATCTTATTTGAAATTGAGATTGTTCCAATCAATCTACTTAGTATCTCATTATACAACTTTCTAATATAATGTATCTAATTTCTTCATTTTATTTCTTTATTCTGGATATACAGGTTTGAATCTCTAATTCTTCTTTTCTATGAACATTATATAGTTTTAATTTTATTGTATTACAATGTTTTTATTTATCTTCATTAGAATATTATTATATATTTAATTTTTTTTAAATCAATAATTTATTATTATTTATGCTTATTTACTTTGTCTAGTTCAAAATAATTAAAAAAGAGGTCTCATGAAGAAGAAATAAATGTTGTTAGACTCACATCAATGAGGTCTATCTAATTAAATATTCATTTATATAATTCCAAATATTTAGATTTCTATAGTTTTGGCAATCTTTATTATGAATTTTGATTGGAACCTTATTTGATAATTGATAATGTTACCCTTAATCACCTTAGTATGTTTGAATTCAAATATTTGACTTTGATTTAGTTATATTACTAGGTAATTATAAATCTCTTCTCATGTGATGTTTATATTATTTTAATTGTAGTTATACTTCATTATTTCAATTAATTTCTTTTTAGCTTTAATATCTATTTTCTTATTTCTAAAATAATATCTTATTATTATTTAAGCTTATTTGCTTTTTTAATCCATAGTATTGCAAATGAGACCTAATCAAAAGAAAAAAATCTCATTAGACTTGTTTTGACGATCTATATCTAATTAAAGAATTATTTTTCAAACTTTTTATGAATACTTTACAAGGAATTTTAATTTTTACTTTATTTAAAAATGAGGATATAATACTTGGTCTATTTAATATTTCAAAATGCAATGTTTTTGTATAATTTATCAAATTTCTTTAAATAGTTCACATTGATTTGTTATATGACAATCGAACACTAAATGTTAAAATAATAATTTAATATTATCTATGCTTATTTACTTCGATATTTCTAAATAATTCCAAATATGTTCTAATTGGCACAAAACATATGTTATTAGACTTGTCTTAATGAACTTTATTTGATTAAATATTTATTTATTTTAAAATATTTTTATTTTCAAGGAATTGTGCCCACTTTTTGTGTCCTTTTGATATCTAATTGATTTAATGATCAAGGATGCTTCACTTTATCTACATAGTGTCTTGGAATGCAATATTACAAAATAGTTTATCTCATTTCTTCAAAAAGGAAGAAGGAGAAGAAGAAGAAGAAGAAGAAGAAGGATAAGAACAAGGAGGAGAAAAAGAAGGAGAACAAGAAGAAATTGTCAAAGGAGATGACAAAGAATAAGAAGAACAAGTCGAAGAAGAAGAAGAAGAAAAAGAGGAAGAACAAGATAATGAAGAAGAAGAAGCAGTAGAAGTAGAAGCTAAGGAAGAAGAAAAAGAAGAAGAAGGAGAAGAAGGAGAAGAAGAACAAGACGAAGAAGGAGTGGGAGGAGAAGAAGAAGAAGAAGAGTAAGAAAAAGAAGTAGAAGAAGATGAAAGAGGACGAGAAGAAGAAGAAGATGATGATGATGATGAAGAAGAAAAAGTAGAAGAAGAAGAGGCAGAAAAACAAGAAGAAGTAGAAGAAGAAGAAGAAGGAGAAAGACAAGAAGAGGGAGGAGGAAGATGAGAAGAAGAAGAAAAAGAAAAAAAAGGCGAAGGAAGAAGAAGATGATGAAGAAGAAGGATATGAAGAAGATGGAGAAGAAGAGGAGGAGGAGAATGAGGACAAGAAAAAGAAGAACGAGAATAAGAATAAGAACAAGAAGAAGCAAAAGAAGAAGAAGAAGAAGAAGATGAAGAAGAAGAAGAAGAAGAAGAAGAAGAAGAAGAAGAAGAAGATGAAGAAGAAGAAGAAGAGGAAATAGTCGAAGAAGTTGGAAAAGATAAAGAGGAGGAAGAAGATGATGATGAAAAAAAAAAGAAAGAGAAGTCATAGAAGAAGATGAAGAAAAGCAAGAAAGAAAGAGGTGGAGAAGAAGAAGAAGGAGAAAGAGAAGAGGAAGAAGAAGTAGAAGATGAAAAGGATGAATAAGAAGAAGAAGAAGAAGAAGAAGAAGAAACAATTAGAATTAGATGGAGTAGAAGAATAAGAAGATGCAGAAGGGGAACAACCAGAAGAATATGAGGCAGGAGAAGGAGAAGAAAAACATGAAGATGAAGAAGAAGAAAATGAAAAAGAAGAAGATGGAGAAGAAGAAGAAGAAGATGAAGTAGAAGAAGAAGAAGTAGAAGGAGAAGAAGAACAAGAAGAACAAGAAAAAGAAGAGAAAGAAGAAAAAGAAGAAGAGGAGGTACAAGATAAAGAAATTAAGAAGAAGTAGTAGAAGAACAATATGAAGAAGGAGAAGAAGAAGAAGTTGAAGGAGAAGTAGAAGAAGGAGAAGAAGTAGAAGAAGAAGACGAAGAAGAAAAAGAAGAAGAAGAAGACAAAAAGGAAGAGGAAGTTGTAGCAGCAGAAGAAGGAGAAGGAGAGGAAGTAGAAGAAGCAGAAGAAGAAGTGGATGGTGAAGAAGGAGAAAAAGAAGAAGAAGAAAGAGAAGAAGAAGAAGAAGGAGAAGAAGAAGAAAAAGGAGAACTAGATAAAGAAGAAGGGGATGTAGGAGAAGAAAAGAAAAAAAAAGAAAAAGAAGGAGAAGAAGGAGAAGATGAAGAAGAAGAAGAAGAAGAAAAAAAAGTAGAGGAAGAAGAAGAAGAGGAAGAATAAGAGGGAGGAGTAGGAGAAGAAGAAGAAGAAGAAGAAGAAGAAGAAGAAGAAGAAGAAAAAGAAGAAGAAGAAGAAGAACAAAAAGAGGAAGAAGAAAACGATGAAATAGAAGTAAAAGAAGAAGAAAAAGAAGAACAAGAAGAAGAAGAAGAAGACGGATAACAAGAACAAAGAAGAATAAAAAGAAGGAAAAGAAGTAGTAGAAGAAGAAGGAGAAGAAAAATAGGAGTAGGAAGAAGAAGGAGATGATGAAGAACAAGAACAAGAAGAAGAAAAAGATGAAGAAGTGGCAAGAGTAGAAGGAATAGATATAGAAGAAGGGAAAGAAGAAAAAGAGAAAAACAAGTACAAGAAGTAGAAGAACAAGAAGAAGAAAAAGAAGAGGAAGAAGAAGCAGAAGAAGAAGAAGAAGAAAAAGAAAAGGAGGAAGAGGAGGTAGAGGAAGAAGAAGAAGATAAAGAAGAAGAAGAGCTAGAAAAAGAAGAAAAAGAAGGAAATGAAGAAGAAGACATACAAGGAGAAGTAGAAGAATAAGAAGAAGATGAAAAAGAAGAAGAACTAGAAGTAGAAGTAAAAGAAGAAGAAATAGTAGCAGTAGTAGAAGAAGAAGAACAAGAAGAAGAATAATAAGAAGAACTAAAAGAAGAGAAAGAAAAAGATGAAGAAGAAGAGGAAGAAGAAAAACAACAAGAGGAAAAAGGAGTGCAAGAAGAAGAAGAAGAAAAGTGGAAGAAGAAGAAAAAGAAAAAATGAAGAAGATGAAAAAGAAGAAGAAGAACAAGATGTAAAAGAAGAAGAAAGAGAGGAAGAAGAAGAACAACAACAAGAAGAAGGAGAAGAAGAACACGAAGAAGAAGAAGAAGAACACAAAGAAGAAGAAGAAGAAGATGAAGTAGTAGAAGAAGAAGTATAAGAGACAGAAGAAGAAGAAAGTAAAGAAGTGGAAGAAGAAGAATAGTTTGAAGAAGAAGAAGAGGAACAAGAAAACGAAGAAGAGGAAGGAGAAGAAGAAGAAGAATTTCTAGGAGAAGAAGAAGAAGAATTTGTAGAAAAAGATGAGGAATAGGAAAATGAAGAAGAAGAAAAAGAAGAAGAAGAAGATGGATTAGAAGAAGAAGAAGAAAAAGAAGAAGGAAAGGAAGTAAAAGAAGTAGAAGATGAAGGAGAAGAAGAAGAGGAGGAGGAGGAGGAAGAAGAAAAAGAAGAAAATGAAGATGTTGATGATGAAGATGAAGAAAATGAAAAAAGAGAAGAAGTAGAAGAAAAGGAATAAGAACAAGAAGAAAGAAGAAAGAAGAAGATGAAGAAAATGGAGAAGAAGAAGAAGAAGAAGAAGAAAAAGAAGGAAAAGTAGTGGAAGAAGAAGAAGAAGAAGAAAAAGAAGAAGATGAAGATGATGAAGAAGAAGAAGATGAAGAAGAAGATATAGAAGAAAATGGAGAAGAAGAAAGCGGAGAAGGAGAAGAAGGAAAAGAGGATTAAGAAGAAGAAGAAGATGGCGGAGAAGATGAAGAAGAAGAAGGAGAACAAGAAAATAAAGGAGAAAAAGAAAAAGAGGAAGATGAAGAAGAGAAAGTAAAAGAAGAAAAAGAGGAGGAAGAAGAAAAAGATGATGATGAAGAAGAAGAAGAAGAAGGACCAAAAGAAGAAGAAGGAGAGGAAGAAGAGGAAGAGGAGGAAAAGGAATAAGAAGAAGAAGATGAACAAGAAGGCATGAAGAAGTACTAAAAGAAGAGAAAGAAAAAGTTGATGAAGAAGAAGTGGAAGCAGAAAAAGAAGAAGAGGAAGAAGATGGAGAAGAAGAACAAGAAGAAGGCAAAGAAGAAGATGAAGAAGAAGAAGAAAAAGAGGATGAAGAAAAAAAGAAGGAAAAGAAGAAGAAGAAGAAGATAAAGGAGAAGAAGAAGGGAAAGAAGAGGAAGAAGAAGGAGAACATGAAGAAGAAGAATAAGAAGAAGAAGAAGCGGAAGTAGTAGAAGTAGAAGAGACAGAAGAAGAAGAAGAAGAAGAAGAAGTAGTAGATGAAGAAGATGAATTTGAAGAAGAAGAAAAGGAACAGTTAAACAAAGGAAAAGAAGAAGCAGAAGAAGTAGTAGTAGAAGAAGAAGAAGAAGAGGAAGAAGATGGATTAGAAGAGAAAGAATAAGAAAAAAATGAAAAGAAGTAGGAGGAGAAGAAGAAGAAGAGGAGGACGAGGAAGAAGAAGTGGAAGAAGAAGAAGATGTTCATGAAGAAGAAGAAGATGAACAAAAAGAGGAAGGAAAAGAAGAAGAAGAGGAATAAGAACAAGAAGAAAAAGAAGAAGATGAACAAGATGGAGAGGAAGATGAAGAAGAAGAAATAGAAGGAAAACAAGTGGAAGAAGAAAAAAACCAGAAGAAGTAGAAGAAGAAGAAGACGAAGGAGAAGATGAAGAATATGAAGAAGAAGAAAAAAAAACAAAAAGATGCAGAAGAAGAAGAAGAAGAAGACAAAGAAGATGAAGGAGAAGATGAAGAATAAGGACACGAAGAAGAAGAGGAAGAAGGAGAAGAAGAAGCCGAAGAAGAAGGAAAAGTAGAAGAAGGAGAAAAAGAAGAACGCAGAGATGTAAAAGAAAAAGAACTAGAAGAAGATGAAGAAGTAGAAAAAGAAAATAGTGAAAAATAGGTAGAAGAATAAGAAGGAAAAGGGGTTGTAGACAAGAAAGTAGAACAAGAAGTGGAAGAAGGAGAATAAAAATAATAAGAAGAAGAAGATGTGATTGATTATGATGAAGTAGAACAAAACAAGGAGAAGATGAAAATGTAGGAGAAGGAGAAGTAGAAGAAGTAGCAGAAGAGAAACAAGGAGAAAAAAGTAGAAGAAGAAGGTGGAGGAGGGGATGATGAAAGAGAGGGAGAAGAAGAAGAAGAAGAAGAAGAAGAAGAGCAAGAAGAAGAAGTAGAGGAAGAAGAAAAACAAGAACAAGAATAAGAGTAAGAATAAGAATAAGATGAAGAAGAAGATGAAGAAGTAGAAGACAATGACAAAGAAGAAGAAGAAAAAGATGAGGAAGTAGAAGAAGAAAAGAAGAATAAATGGAAGAAGAAAAAGAAGGATAAGGACAAGAAGAAAAAGAAAGAGGAGGAGGAGGAGGAGGCGAAGGAGAAGGAGGAGAAGAAGAAAAATGTCAAGAAGGGGAGGAACAAGAAGAAGACTAAGAAGAGAAAGAAGACGTAGAGAAAGAAGAAGAAAAAGAAGAAGAAGAAGAAGAGGAAGAAGAAGAAGGAGAAGAAGAAGAGGAAGAAGAAATCGAAGTAGAAGAAGAAGTAGAAGAAAAACAAGAGGAGGAGGAGGAGGAAGAAGTAGTAGTAGTAGAAGAAGAAAAAGAAGAAAAAGAAGAAGAAGAAGAAGAAGAAAATGGAGAAGAAGGGTAAGAAGATGAAGAAGAACACGAGGAAGGACAAGAAGATGAAGAAGAACAAGAAGAACAAAAAGAAGAAGGATGCAAAGATGAAGAAAGAGAAGAAGATGAAGAAGAGGAAAAAGAAGAATAAGAAGAAGAACAACAACAAAAAGGAAGAAGAAGAAGAAGAAGAAGACCAAGGAGAATGAGATTGAGAGAAGTAGAAGAAGAAGAAAAGTGGGAGGTGAAGAAAAAGAAGAAGAAGAAGAAGAAGAGGAAGAAGTAGAAGAAGAATAAAAGCAACAACAAGAACAAGATGATGAAAAAGAAGAAAATGTAGAAGAAGAAGAACAAGAAGAAGTGAATGAAGAAGAAGAAGTGAATGAAGAAGAAGAAGATGAAGAAGAAGAAGAAGTAGAAGAAGAAAGGGAAGAAAGAGAAGAAGAAGAAGAAGAAGAAGAGGAAGAGGAAAAAAAGAAGAGGAGGAAGAAGGTGCAAGAGAAGAAGAAGAAGAAGAAGAAGAAGAAGAAGAAGAAAAAGAAGAAGAAGAAGAAGAAGAAGATGATGATGATGATGAAGAAGAAGTGGAAGAAGAAAAAGGAGAATAAGAAGATGAACTAGGAAAAGAAGAAGAACACGAAGTAGAAGTAAAGGAAGAAGAAGAAGAAGAAGAAAAAGAAGGAGAAGAAGAAGAATAACAAGAACAAGAAGAAGTAGAAGAAGAGGAGGAAGAAGAAACAACGAAAGAAGAAGAAGTTGGAGAAGAAGAAGGAGAAAAGAGGAGGAAGAAAAGAAGAAGATGAAGATGTTGATGAAGAAGAAAAAGAAGAAAAATAAGAAGAAGAAAAAAAGGAAGAAGGAAAAGAGAAAGAAGAAGAAGGACAAGAAGTAAAAGAATAAAAAGAAGAGGAAGAAGAAGAAGAAGAAGATTGGGATGTAGAAGAAAAGGAAGGAAAGGAAGGAAAAGAAGTGGAGGAAGAAGATAGAAAAGAAGAAGAGTAAGAAGAAGAAGAAGAAGAAGACAAGGAAGAAGAAAAAGAAGTTGTTCTTGTTGATGATGATAAAAAAGAACACGAAGGAGAAGAAGAAGAAGAAGTCAACGAAGAAGAAGAAGAATGGGAATAAGAAGTCGAAGAAGGAAAAAAGAAGAAAGACCAAGAAGAAGTAGAAGAAGAAGAAGAGGAGGAAGAGGAAGAAGAAGGAAAAGAAGAAGAAGAAGAAGAAGACGAAGAAGAAGAAGGAGAAGAAGAAGAAGAGGGGGAAGAACAAGGAAAAGAATATGAAGAACAAGAAGGAGAAGTAGAGAAAGAAGAAGACGAATAAGAAGAACCAGAAGAAAAAGAAGAAGATAAAGCACAAGCGGATGAATAGGAAAAGATGAAGAAGTTAGAGAAGAAGAAGAACAAGAAGAAGAAGAAGGAGTATAAGGAGAAGAAGAAGAAGAAGAAGAAGAAGAAGGAAAAGGGCAAGAAGAAGAAGAAGAAGAAGGTGAAGTAGAGGAGGAAGAAGAGGAAGAAAAAGTGGAAGTACAAGAAGATGAAGAAGAATTAGATGAAGAAGAAGATTTGGAAATACAAAAAGAAGAAGAAGAAGATGAAGGAGAAGAAAAATAAGAAGAAGAAGAAGGAGAAGGGGAGGTGTAGAGGAAGAAGAAGACGAAAAATAAGTAGAAGATGAAGAATAATAAGGAGGAGGAGGAGGGGGAGGATGAGGGGGAGAAGGAGAAGAAAAAGAGTAAGAAGAAGCAGAACAAGAAGAAGAAGAAGAAGAAGAAGAAGATGGTGAAGAAGAAGAAGAAGAGAATGAACCAGAAGAACAATGTGGAGAATAAAGAGAAGTAGGAAAAGAAGAAAAAGAAGAAGAAGATGAAGAAGAAGAAGAGGAAGAAGAAAAAAATGAGACAAAGAATAGGAAGGAGAACGAGAAGAAGAACAACAAGAAGACGAAGAGAGAATGAAGATGAAGAAAAGGAGGAGGAATAAAATGAATCGAAGAAAGAGAAGAAAAAATAGAAGAAGAATAAGAAGAAGAAGAAGGAGAAGAAGAAGAAGAAGAAGAAGAAGAAGAAGAAGAAGAAGAGGAAGAGGAAGAGGAAGAAGAAGAAGAAGAAGAAGAAGGAGAAAAAAGAGAAGATGAAGAGGAAGTAGAGCAAGGAGAAGAAGCAGAGGAAGATGAAGAACAAGAAGTAAGAGAAGAAGAAGGAGAAGGAAAGGAAGGAGAAGAAGAAGAGGATCAAAAAGAAGGATAAGAAGAAGAGAAAGAAGAAGAAGAAGAAGAAGAAGAAGAAGAAGAAGATGATGATGATGATGATGATGATGATGATGATGATGATGAAGTAGAACAAAAAGTAGAAGAACAAGAAGAAGGAGGAGAAGAGTACGAATAATAAGAAGAAGAAGAAGAAGAGTATGGTGAAGAAGAAGAAGAAGAAGAGGAAGAGAAAGAATGAGAAAAAAAAGAAGGACAAGGAGAAGAAGATGGAGAAGAAGGAGAAGAAGAAGGAGATGAAGAAGATGAAGAAGAAGAGGAGAAAGAAGAAGAAGAAGAAGAAGAGGAAGACAAAGACAGAGAAGAAGAAGAAGAAGAAGATAAAGAATAATAAGAAAAAGAGGAAAAAGAAGAATAAAAAAAAGAAAAAGACCAAAAAGAAGAAGAAGAGGAAGTGGAAAAAGAAGAAAAAAAAGAAGGAGAAGTAGCGAAAGAAATAGAATAGTAAGAAGAAGGACAAGGAGAAGAAGTTGGAAAAAGACAAAAAGATGAAGAAAAAGAAGAAGAAGAAAAAGATATAGAGGAGAAAGACAGAAGATGAAGAAGAAGAAGAGGAAGAAGAAGTGGAAGTAGAAGAAGATCAAGAAGAACAAGAACTATAAGAAGAAGAAGAAGAAGAGGAATAACAAAAAGAAGTAGAAAAAGAAGAAGTAGAACAAGTGGAAGAATACAGAGAAGAAGATGAAGATGAAGATGAAGAAGAAAAAGATGGAGATGAAGAAGGAGTAGAAGAAGACAAAAGAAGAAAAAGAAGAATAAAGAACAAGTAGAATAAGAAAGAGAGGTAAAAGAAGGAGGGTAAGAAGAAGAAAAAAAAAGAAGAAGAAGAAGATGATGATGATGAAGAAGAAGAAGAAAAAGAAGAAGAAGAAGTGGAATATGAAGATGTAGAGGAAGACGAAAAAGAAGAAGGATAAGAAGAAGAAGTAAAAGTAGAGCAAGGAGAAGAAGTATGTGAAGAAGAAGAAGAAGAAGAAGAAGAAGAAGTAGAAGAACAAGAAGAAGGAGGAAAAGAAGATGAAATGTGAGAAGAAGATGAGGACGAAGAAGAACAAGAGGAAGATAAAGAAGAAGAATAAGAAGTGGAAGATGAAGGAGAACAAAAGTAGGAAAGAAAAAAGAAGAAGAAGATGTTGAAGACGTGGAAGGAGAAGAACAACAAGATGAGGAAGAACATGAAGAAGGATAAGAAAGAGAAGGAGAAGAAGAAGAAAAAGATGATGAAGAAGATGAAGAAGAGGAAGACCAAGTAGGAGAAGAAGAAGAACTAGAAGGTGAAGAAGAAGATGAAGAAGAAGAAGTAGTAGTAGAAGTAGAAGAAAAAGAAGAAGTAGAAAAAGGAGAAGAAAAAGATGAAGAATAAGAAGAAGAGGAAGAAGAAGAAGGGGAAGGTAGAGAAGTAGAAGAAGAAGAAGAAGAAATAAATAATAAGGAACAAGAAGAAGATGAAGGAGAAGAAGTGGAAGAAGAAGAAGAAGAAGAAAGCATTTGAGAAGAAGAAGAAGTGGAAGAAGAAGAAGAAGGAGAAGAAGAAGAAAAAGAAGAAAAAGAAAGAGATAAAGTAGAAGAAGAAAAATAGGAAGAAGAAGAAAAAGAAGAAGAAGAGAAGATGAAGAAAAAGAAGATGATGATGAAGAAGAGGAAGATGGAAAAGGAGGACTAGAAGGAGACGAAGAAAAAGATGATGATAATAAAGAAGATGAAGAAGAGGAGAAGGAAGAAGAAGAATAATAATAAAAAGAAGATGTTTATGATGTTGATGATGAAGTATAAGAAGGAGGAGGAGAAGAAGAAGAATTAGTATTAATAGAGAAAGTAGATGAAAAGGAAGAAGAAGAAGATCTAATGGGATGAGGAAAGAGAATAGGAAGAAGATGAAGAAGTAGTAATGCAAGAAAAGAAGTAGATGAAGAAGAAGAAGAGAAGAGACAAGAAGACGAACAAGAAGAAGAAGATGAAGATGTAGAAGATAGAAAAAGAAGAAGAAAAAGAAGAAATAAAGAAGTAGAAGAAGAAGAAGAAGAAGAAGAAGAAGAAGAAGAAGAGGTGAATGAAGAAGAAGAAGAAAAGGTAGAAGAAGAAGGAGAAGAATAAGAAGAATATGAAGAAGAATAAGAAGAAGAAGAAAAGGAGGAGGAAGAAGAAGAACAAGAAGAAGAAGAAGAAGTTAAGGATGTAGGAGAAGAAGAAGTGAAAGAAGAAGATGTAGATGAAAGGAAAGAAGAAGAAGAAGAACAAGTGGAAAGAGAAGAAGATGGTAAAGAAGAAGAAAGAAAAGCAAAATGATATCAAGAAGAAACAGGAGAAGAAGAAGAAGAAGTAGAAGAAGAAGAAGAAGTATAAGAAGAAGTATAAGAAGAAGATGGAGAAGAAGAAGATGGAGAAGAAGAAGAAGTCGTAGATGAAGAAGAAGGAGGATGAGAAGAAGAAGTATAAGAAGAAGAAGAAGTATAAGAAGAAGAAGAAGTAGAAGAACAAGAAGAAATGAATGAAGAAGAAGAAGAAGAAGATTAAAAGGAAAAAGAAGAAGGTGAACAACATGAAGAAGAAGAAGGCAAAGAAGAAGAAGAAGAAGAAGAAGTAGATGAAGAAGAAGAAGATGAAGATGAAGAAGAAGAAGAAGAAGAAGAAGACGAAGAAGAAGAAGAACACGAAGAAGAAGAAGAAGGAGAAGAAGAAATAGAAAAAGAAGAAGAAGAAGAATACGGGAAGAGGAAGAAGCAGAAGGAGAAGAACAGGAAGAAGAAGGAGAATTAGAGGAAGGAGTAGAAGAAGAAGAAGAAGAAGAAGAGGAAGGAGAAGAAGACCATAAAGAAGAAGATGAAGAAGTAGATATAGATGAAGAAGAAAAAGGAGAAAAAGAAAAAAAAGAAGAAGATGATGAGGATGATGAGGAATAAGAAGAAGAAGAAGAAGTAGAAGAACTGGTCAGAGAAGAAGGTGTAGGAGAAGAAGAAGAAGAAGAAGAATAAGAAGAAGAAAAAAAAGAAGAATAAGAAGTAGAAGCAAAAGTAGTATTTGTAGTCGTAGTAGATGAAGAAGAAGAAGATGATGATGATGAAGAAGAAGTAGGAGGAGGAGGAGAAGGTAGAGAAGAAAAACAAGAAGAAGAAGAACAAGAATAGGAAGAACATGAAGATGAAGAAGAAAAGAAGAACAAGAACTAGAAGGAGAAGTAGAGGAAGAACAACACGAAGAAGGTGAAGAAGAAGGTCAAGTAGAAAAAGAAGAAAAACAAGTGAAAGAAGAAGAAGTTGTTGGACAAGAAGAAAAGGAAGAAGACGAAGAGGAAAAAGAAGAATGAGAAGAGGAAGAAGAAGAAGGAGACGAAGAAACAAATGTAGAAGAAGAAGAGGAAGAAGATGACGAAGAAGAAAAAGAGCAAGAAGGAAAAGAAGAAAAGAAAAAGAAAAAGAAGATCAGGAAGAAGACGAGCAAGTAGATGAAGGAGACAAAGTGGAAGAAGAAGAAAACGGAGAAGAAGGACAAGGATAAGATGAAGGAAAAAGACAAGAAGACGAAGAAGAAGAAGAAGAAGAAGAAGAACTACAACAAGAAGAAGACGATGATAATGATGAAGCAGAAGAAGAAGTAGAAGAAGAAGAAGATGATCATGATGAAGAGAAAGAAATAGAAGAAGAAGAGGAGGAATAGGAATAAGGAGAAGAAGAAAAAGAAGAAGAAGAAGAAGAAGAATTTGAAGAAGAAGAAGAAGAAGAAAAAGTAGAAGAACAAGAAGAAGAAGAAGATGAGGAAGAAGAAGAAGAAGTGAAAGAAGAAGATGGAGTGGAAGGGGAAGGAGAAGAAGAAGAACAAGAGGAAGGACAAGAAGATAGGAAAGAAGAAGAAAAAGGAGAAGAAGAAGAAGAAGAAGTAGAATAAGAAGAAGAAGAAGAGGAAAAAGAAGTAGAAGGAGAGGAAGGAGAACAAAATGTAGAAGTGAAGAAGAAGAAGAAGAAGAAGACGAAGAAGAAGAAGAATGAGAAGAGGAAGAGGAGGAAGAAGAAGAAGAAGAAGAAGAAGAAAAAGAAAAATAAGAAGAAGGAGAAGGAGAAGGGGAGGTGCAGAGGAAGAAGAAGACGAAAAATAAGTAGAAGAAGAAGAATAATAAGGAGGACGAGGAGGGGGAGGATGAGGGGGAGAAGGAGAAGAAAAAGAGTAAGAAGAAGTAGAACAACAAGAAGATGAAGAAGAAGAAGAAGAAGATCGTGAAAAAGAAGAAGAAGAAGACAATGAACCAAAAGAACAACGTGGACAATAAAGAGAAGTAGGTAAAGAAGAAAAAGAAGAAGAAGATGAAGAAGAAGAAGAAGAGGAAGAAAAAAAAATGAGACAGAGAATAGGAAGCAGAACGAGAAGAAGAACAACAAGAAGATGAACAGAGAATGAAGATGAAGAAAAAGAGGAGGAATAAAATCAATAGAATAAAGAGAAGAAAAAATAGAAGAAGAATAAGAAGAAGAAGAAGGAGAAGAAGAAGAAGAAGAAGAAGAAGAGGAAGAGGAAGAGGAAGAAGAAAAAGAAGAAGAAGAAGGAGAAAAAGGAGAAGATGAAGAGGAAGTAGAGCAAGGAGAAGAAGCAGAGGAAGATGAAGAACAAGAAGTAAGAGAAGAAGAAGGAGAAGGAAAGGAAGGAAAAGAAGAAGAGGATGAAAAATAAGGACAAGAAGAAGAGAAAGAAGAAGAAGAAGAAGAAGAAGATGATGATGATGATGAAGAAGAAGTAGAACAAAAAGTAGAAGAACAAGAAGAAGGAGGAGAAGAGTACGAATAATAAGAAGAAGAAGAAGAAGAAGAGTGTGGTGAAGTAGAAGAAGAAGAGGAAGAGAAAGAATGAGAAAAAAAGAAGGAGAAGGAGAAGAAGATGAAGAAGAAGGAGAAGAAGTAGAAGAAGAAGATGAAGAAGAAGAGGGGAAAGGAGAAGAAGTGGAAGACAAAGACGGAGAAGAAGAAGAAGAAGAAGATAAAGAATAAGAAAAAAAAGAGGAAAAAGAAGAAAAAAAAGAAGAAAAAGACCAAAAAGAAGAAGAAGAGGAAGTGGAAAAAGAAGAAAAAAAAGGAAGCAGAAGTAGCAAAACAAGTAGAATAGTAAGAAGAAGGACAAGGAGAAGAAGTTGGAAAAAGACAAAAAGATGAAGAAAAAGAAGAAGAAGAAGAAGAAGATATAGAGGAGAAAGACAAAGAAGATGAAGAAGAAGTGGAAGTAGAAGAAGATCAAGAAGAACAAGAACTATAAGAAGAAGGAGAAGAAGAGGAATAACAAAAAGAAGTAGAAAAAGAAGAAGTACAACAAGTGGAAGAATACAAAGAAGAAGATGAAGATGAAGATGAAGAAGAAAAAGATGGAGATGAAGGAGTAGAAGAAGCAAAAAAGAAGAAAAAGAAGAATAAAGGGCAAGTAGAATAAGAAAGAGAGATAAAAGAAGGAGGGCAAGAAGAAGAAAAAGAAAAGAAGAAGAAGAAGAAGATGATGATGATGAAGAAGAAGAAAAAGAAGAAGAAGAAGTGGAATATAAAAATGTACAGGAAGAAGAAAAAGAAGAAGGAGAAGAAGAAGTAGAAGTAGAGCAAGGAGAAGAAGTATGTGAAGAAGAAGAAGAAGAAGTACTAGAAGAACAAGGAGGAGGAAAAGAATACGAAATGTGAGAAGAAGATGAGGATGAAGAAGAACAAGACGAAGATGAAGAAGAAGAATAAGAAGAAGTGGAAGATGAAGGAGAACAAAAGTAGGAAAGAAAACAGAAGAAGGAGATGTTGAAAAAGCGGAAGGAGAAGAAGAACAAGAAGAGGAAGCACACGAAGAAGGAGAAGAAGGAGAAGAAGGAGAAGAAGAAGAAAAAGAAGAAAAAGATGATGAAGAAGATGAAGAAGAGGAAGACAAAGTAGGAGAAGAAGAAGAACCAGATGGTGAAGAAAAAGACAAAGAAGAAGAAGTAATAGTAGAGGTAGAAGAAAAAGAAGAAGAAGTAGAAAAAGGAGAAGAAAAAGAAGAAGAATAAGAAGAAGAGGAAGAAGAAGAAGGGGAAGATAGAGAAGTAGAAGAAGAAGAAGAAGAAGAAGAAGAAACAAATAATAAGGAACAAGAAGAAGATCAAGGAGAAGAAGTGGAAGAAGAAGAAGAATAAGAAGAAGAAGAAAACATCGGAGAAGAAGAAGAAGAAGAGGAAGAAGAAGAAGAAGGAGAAGAAGAAGAAAAAGAAGAAAAAGAAAGAGATAAAGTAGAAGAAGAAAAATAGGAATAAGAAGAAGAAGAAGAAGAGAAGATGAAGAAGAAGAAGAAGATGATGATGAAGAAGAGGAAGATGGAAAAGGAGTAGGAGTAGAAGGAGACGAAGAAGAAGATAATGATGATAAAGAAGAAGAAGAAGAGGAGAAGGAAGAAGAAGAAGAATAATAAAAAGAAGATGTTTATGATGTTGATGATGAAGTATAAGAAAGAGGAGGAGAAGAAGAAGAATTAGTAGTATTAAAGAAAGTAGAGGAAAAGGAAGAAGAAGAAGATCCAAAGGGATGAGGAAAGAGAATAAGAAGAAGATGAAGAAGTAGTAATGCAAGAAAAGAAGTAGAGGAAGAAGAAGAAGAGGAAGAAGAGCAGGAAGAAGAGAAGAGACAAGAAGACGAACAAGAAGAAGAAGAAGAAGAAGATATAGAAGATAGAAAAAGAAGAAGAAAAAGAAGAAATAAAGAAGTAGAAGAAGAAGAAAAGGTAGAAGAAGAAAGAGAAGAAGAATAAGAAGAATATGAAGAAGAATAAGAATAAGAAGAAAAGGAAGAGGAAGAAGAAGAACAAGAAGAAGAAGAAGTTAAGCAATTAGGAGAAGAAGAAGTGAAAGAAGAAGATGTAGACGAATGGAAAGAAGAAGAAGAAGAACAAGTGCAAGGAGAAGAAGATGGTAAAGAAGTAAAAAAGCAAAAGGAGATGAAGAAGAAACAGGAGAAGAAGAAGAAGAAGTAGAAGAAGAAGAAGAAGAAGAAGAAGAAGAAGAAGTACAAGAAGTAGAAGGAGAGGAAGAGGAAGAAGATGGAGAAGAAGAAGAAGTCATAGATGAAGAAGAAGGTGGATGAGAAGAAGAAGAAGAAGAAGAAGAAGAAGAAGAAGAAGTAAAAGAATAAGAAGAAGAAGAAGAAGAAAAAGAAGTAGAAGAACAAGAAGAAATGAAATAAGAAGAAGAAGAAGATTAAAAGTAAAAAGAAGAAGGTGAACACATGAAGAAGAAGAAGCCAAAGAAGAAGAAGAAGAAGAAGAAGAAGTAGATGAAGAAGAAGAAGATGAAGATGAAGAAGTAGAAGAAGAAGAAGACGAAGAAGAAGAAGAAGACGAAGAAGAAGAAGAAGGAGAAGAAGTAGAAAAAGAAGAACAAGAAGAAGAAGAATACAGGAAGAGGAAGAAGCAGAAGGAGAAGAATAGGAAGAAGAAGGAAAAGAAGAAGGATAATAAGAAGGAGAATTAGAGGAAGGAGTAGAAGAAGAAGAAGAAGAAGAAGAAGAGGAAGGAGAAGAAGACCATAAAGAAGAAGATGAAGAAGTAGATATAGACGAAGAAGAAAAAGGAGAAAAAGAAAAAGAAGAAGAAGATGATGAGGATGATGAAGAATAAGAAGAAGAAGAAGAAGAAGTAGAAGAACTGGTCAGAGAAGAAGGTGTAGGAGAAGAAGAAGAAGAAAAATGGCAAAGAAGAAGGAGAAGAAGAATAAGAAGAAGAAGAAAAAGAAGAATTAGAAGAAGAAGAAAAAGTAGTATTTGTAGTCCTAATAGATGAAGAAGAAGAAGAAGATGATGATGAAGAAGAAGTAGGAGGAGGAGGAGAAGGTAGAGAAGAAGAACAAGAAGAAGAAGAAGAAGAATAGGAAGAACATGAAGATGAAGAAGAAAAGAAGAACAAGAACTAGAAGGAGAAGTAGAGGAAGAACAACACGAAGAAGGTGAAGAAGAAGGTCAAGTAGAAAAAGAAGAAAAACAAGTGGAAGAAGAAGTAGTTGGACAAGAAGAAAAGGAAGAAGAGGAAGAGGAAAAAGAAGAACGAGAAGAAGAAGAGGATGAAGGAGACGAAGAAACAAATGTAGAAGAAGAAGAGGAAGAAGATGACGAAGAAGAAAAAGAGCAAGAAGACAAAGAAGAAAAGAAAAACAAAAAGAAGATCAGGAAGAAGACGAGCAAGCAGAAGAAGGAGACGAAGTGGAAGAAGAAGAAAATGGAGAAGAAGGACAAGGATAAGATGAAGGAAAAAGACAAGAAGACGAAGAAGAAGAAGAACTACAACAAGACGAAGACGATGATAATGATGAAGTAGAAGAAGAAGTAGAAGAAGAAGAAGAGGATCATGATGAAGAGAAAGAAATAGAAGAAGAAGAGGAGGAATAAGAATAAGGAGAAGAAGAAAAAGAAGAAGAAAAAGAAGAAGAAGAAGAAGAAGAGGAAAAAGTTGAAGAACAAGAAGAAGAAGAAGATGAGGAAGAAGAAGAAGAAGTGAAAGAAGAAGATGGAGTGGAAGGGGAAGGAGAAGAAGAAGAACAAGAGGAAGTGCAAGAAGATAGGAAAGAAGAAGAAAAAGGAGAAGAAGAAGAAGAAGAAGAGGAAAAAGAAGTAGAAGGAGAGGAAGGAGAACAAAATGCAGAAGTGAAGAAGAAGAAGAAGAAGACGAAGAAGAAGAAGAATGAGAAGAGGAAGAGGAAGAAGAAGAAGAAGAAGAAGAAGAAGAAGAAGAAGAATAAAAATAAGAATAAGAAGAAGAAGAAGTGAATAAAGAAGCAGAAGATTAAGAGGTAGAAGAAGAAGGTGTACAACATCAAGAAGAAGAAGAAAAATAAAGAAGAAGAAGAAGCAGAAGAAGAAGAAGAAAAAGAAGAAGAAAAAGAAGAAGAAGAAGAACAAGAGAAAGAAGAAGAAAGAGAAGAAGAAGGAGAAGGAGAAGAAGAAGAAGAAGAAGAACATAGGAAAGAATAAGAAGGAGAAGAAGAAGACGAAGAAGAGGAAGAAGAAGGAAAAGAAGAAGAGGAACAAGAAGTAGAAGAAGATGAAGAAGAAGAAGAAGAAGAAGAAATAGATAGAGATGAAGAAGAAAATGGAGAAGAAGAAGATGATGATGGTGATGATGATGAAGAATAAGAAGAAGAAGAAGTAGAACTGGGAGACAAAAAAGAAGATGGAGAAGAAGATGAAGAAGAAGAAGAGGAAGAAGAAGGAGAAGAAGATGAAGAATAAGAAGAAGATGAAAGAGATAGTGAACAAGAAGGAGACGAGGAAGATGAGAGAGAAGAAGAAGAAGAATAAAATCAAGAAAGAGAAGAAGAAGAAGTAAAATAAAAAGAAGAAGAAGAAGAAGATGAATAAGAAGAAGTAGAAGAAGTAGAAGAACAAGAAAAAGAAGTGAAAAAAGAAGAAGAAGATCAAGAGGAAGAAGAAGGAGAATAAGTTGAACAAGAAGAAGGCAAAGAAGATGAAGAAGAAGAAGATGCAGTTGTAGTAATTGAAGAAGAAGATGATGACGACGATGAAGCGAAAGCAAGTGGAGAAGAAGAAGTAGAAGAAGAAGAAAAACAAAGGGAAGAAGAAGGATAAAAAGAAGTGGAAGAAGAATTAGATGGAGACATAGAGGAAGAAGAAGAAGAAGAAGAAGGAGAACGGGAAGGACAAGCAGTAGAAGAAGAACAACAAGAGGAAGAATATTAAAAAGGAGAAGAGGAAGAAGAAGACGGCGGAGAAGAAGAAGAAGAAGTTCGAGAAGAAGAAAAGGAAGAAGAGGAAGAGAAGAAGAAGAATGAGAGGAAAAAGAAGAAGAAAAAGAAGAAGAAGAAGAGGAAGAAGTGTAAGAAGTAGAAGTGGAAAAGAGCAAGAAGAAGAACTAGGAAAAGAAGGACAAGAAGTGGCAGAAGAAGAAAACGAAGAAGAAAGACAAGGATATGATGAACAAAAAAATAAGAAAGAAGAAGAGGTTGAGGACCAATATGAAGAAAAAGAGCAAGAAGAAGTGGAAGGAGGAGGAGGAGAAGATGAAGAAGATGATGATGATGATGATGATGAGGAAATATGAAATGAAGAAAACCAATAAGAAGAAATAGAAGAGTGTGGAGAAGAAGAAGAAGATGGGGATGGAGGAGAAAAAGGAGGAGAAGAAAAAGAGGAAGAAGAAAAGGAAGAAAAAGAAGGAGAATAGGAAATGAAGGAAGCAAAGGAGAAGAAGAGGAAAAAGAAGAAGAAGAAGAAGAAGAAGAAGAATAAGAATAAGAAGAAGAAGAACAAGAAGAACAAGAATAAGAAGAAGAGGGAGAAGAAGAAGATGAAAGAAGAACAAGAAGAAAAAGAAGAAGAAAGAAGAAGAAGAAGCTTAAGAAGAAGAAGAAGATGAAGGACAAGAAGAAGAAGAAAATTAAGAAGAAGAAGAAAAAGAAGTAAAAGAAAAAGAAGAAGAAGAGGAAGAAGAAGAAGAAGAAGAAAAAGAAGAAAAAGAAGAAAGGAAAGAAGAAGAGGAAGTGGAGCAAGGAGAAAAAGTGGGAGAAGAAGAAGAAGAAGAAGAAGAAGAAGCAGAAAAGGAAAAATATTTAGACGATGGAGAAAAATAAGAAGATGAAGAAGAAGTAGAAGTAGAAGGGGAAGAAGAAGGAGAAGAAGAAGAAGGAGGAGGAGGAGGAGGAGGAGTAGGAGGCGCAGGAGAAAAAGAAGAAGAAGAAGAAGAAGAAGAAGAAGAAGAAGAAGAAGAAAAAGAAGACGAAGAAGAAGAATGAAAAGAAGGAGAAGAAGAAGAAGAAGAAGAGGGAGAAGAAGAAGGAGAAGAAGAAGAGGAAGAAGAAGGAAAAGAAGATGAAGAAAATGAAGGAGAAGTAGAGGAAGAAGAAGAAGTAGGAGAAGGAGAAGAAGAAGAAGAAGAAGAAAACAATGAAAGGAAGAAAAAGAAGAGATAAAAGAAGTAGAAGAACTTTGACAAGTAGGGGAAGAAGAAAGAAAAGAAGAAGAACAACAAGAAAAACAAGAAGAAGAAGAAGAAGAGAGAAGAAGAAGGACAAGAAGAAGAAGAGGAAGAAGAAGGAAAAGAAGAAGAAGAAAATGAAGGAGAAGTAGAGGAAGAAGAAGAAGAAGAAGGAGAAGGAGAAGAAGAAGAAGAAGAAGAAGAAAACAAGGGAAGGAAAAAAAGAAGAGGTAAAAGACGAAGAACTTCAACAACAAGAAGGGGAAGAAGAAATGGAGGAAGAAGAGGAAAAAGAAGAAGAAGAAGAACGAGAAGAAGAAGAAGAAGAAGAAGAAAAAGTGAAAGAAGAAGAAAATGAAGAAGAAGAACATGAAGAAGAAGAATATGGAGACTAAGGAGAAGAAGTGGAAGAAGAAGATAACCAAGAAGAAGAAGAAGAAGAGGAAAAAGGAGAACATGAAGAGGAAGGTGAAGAAGAAGAAGAATAAGAAGAAGAAGAAAAAAAAAAGAAGAAGAAGAAGTGGAAGATGAAGTAGAATAATTGTAATAAGGAACAAAGAAAGTGAAGAAGAAGAAGAAGAGAAAGAAGAAGAAAACGGAGAAGAAGAAGATGAAAAAGAGGAACACGAAGAAGAAAAAGAAGAATATAAAGAAGAACTAGAATAATAATAAGAAGAAAAAGATGATGATGAAGAAGAAGAAGGAGAAGTTGGAGATTTAGAGTAAGAAGAAGAGGAAGGAGAAAAAGAAGAACAACAATAAGAAGATGTACAAGAAGAAGAAGGAGAGGCAAAAGAAGAAGACGAAGAAGAAGAAGAAGAAGGAAAAGGTGAAGAAGAAGATGAAGGAGAAGAAGAAAATGATGATGATGATAAAGAAGAAGAAGAAGAACTAGTAGTAGAATAACCAGAAGATGAATAATAATAATAAAAAAAGAAGAAGATGTCAATGAAGATGATGATGATAAAGAAGAAGAACAACAAAAAGAAGAACAATGAGAAGAAGAAGAAGAGGAAGACAAAGACGGAGAAGAAAAAGAAGAAGAAGATAAAGAATAAGAAGAAAAAGAGGAAAAAGAAGAATAAAAAGAAGAAAAAGACCAAAAAGAAGAAGAAGAGGAAGTGGAAAAAGAAGAAAAAAAGGAAGGAGAAGTAGCAAAAGAAGTAGAATAATAAGAAGAAGGACAAGGAGAAGAAGTTGGAAAAAGACAAAAAGATGAAGAAAAAGAAGAAGAAGAAGAAGATATAGAGGAGAAAGAAAAAGAAGATGAAGAAGAAGAAGATGAAGAAGAAGTGGAAGTAGAAGAAGATCAAGAAGAACAAGAACTATAAGAAGAAGTAGAAGAAGAGGAGGAATAACAAAAAGAAGTATGAAAAGAATAAGTAGAACAAGTGGAAGAATACAGAGAAGAAGATGAAGATAAAGATGAAGAAGAAAAAGATAGAGATGAAGGAGTAGAAGAAGCAAAAAGAAGAAAAAGAAGAATAAATAGCAAGTAGAATAAGAAAGAGAGGTAAAAGAAAAAGGGCAAGAAGAAGAAAAAGAAAAAGATGAAGAAGAAGAAGAAAAAGAAGAAGAAGAAGTGGAATATGAAGATGTAGAGGAAGAAGAAAAAGAAGAAGGAGAAGAAGAAGTAAAAGTAGAGCAAGGAGAAGAAGTATGTGAAGAAGAAGAAGAAGAAGAAGTAGAAGAACAAGAAGAAGGAGGAAAAGAAGATGAAATGTGCGAAGAAGGTGAGGACGAAGAAGAATAAGAGGAAGATGAAGAAGAAGAATAAGAAGAAGTGGAAGATGAAGGAGAACAAAAGTAGCAAAGAAAAAAGAAGAAGAAGATGTTGAAGAAGGGGAAGGAGAAAAAGAACAAGAAGAGGAAGAACACAAAGAAGGATAAGAAAGAGAAGGAGAAGAAGGAGAAGAAGAAGAAAAAGATGATGAAGAAGATGAAGAAGAGGAAGACCAAGAAGGAGAAGAAGGAGAACCAGAAGGTGAAGGAGAAGATGAAGAAGAAGAAATAGTAGTAGAAGTAGAAGAAAAAGAAGAAGAAGTAGAAAAAGGAGAAGAAAAAGATGAAGAATAAGAAGAAGAGGAAGAAGAAGAAGGGGAAGGTAGAGAAGTAGAAGAAGAAGAAGAAGAAGAAGAAGAAATAAATAATAAGGAACAAGAAGAAGATGAAGGAGAAGAAGTGGAAGAAGAAGAAGAAGAAGAAGAAGAAAACATTTGAGAAGAAGAAGAAGTGGAAGAAGAAGAAGATGGAGAAGAAGAAGAAAAAGAAAAAAAAAGAAAGAGATAAAGTAGAAGAAGAAAAATAGGAAGAAGAAGAAGAAGAAGAAGAAGAGAAGATGAAGAAGAAGAAGATGATGATGAAGAAGAGGAAGATGGAAGGAGAAGGAGTAGAAGGAGACGAAGAAGAAGATGATGATAAAGAAGAAGAAGAAGAAGAGAAGGAAGAAGAAGAATAATAATAAAAAGATGTTTATGATGTTGATGATGAAGTATAAGAAGGAGGAGGAGAAGAAGAAGAATTAGTAGTAATAGAGAAAGTAGAGGAAAAGGAAGAAGAAGAAGATCCAAAGGGATGAGGAAAGAGAATAGGAAGAAGAAGAAGTAGTAATGCAAGAAAAGAAGTAGAGAAAGAAGAAGAAGAGGAAGAAGAGAAGGAAGAAGAGAAGAGACAAGAAGACGAACAAGAACAAGAAGAAGAAGAAGATGTAGAAGATAGAAAAAGAAGAAGAAAAAGAAGAAATAAAGAAGTAGAAGAAGAAGAAGAGGTGAATGAAGAAGAAGAAGAAAAGATAGAAGAAGAAAGAGAAGAAGAATAAGAAGAATATGAAGAAGAATAAGAAGAAGAAGAAAAGGAGGAGGAAGAAGAAGAACGAGAAGAAGAAGAAGAAGTTAAAGAAGTAGGAGAAGAAGAAGTGAAAGAAGAAGATGTAGACGAAAGGAAAGAAGAAGTAGAAGAACAAGTGGAAGGAGAAGAAGATGGTAAAGAAGAAGAAAAAAAAGCAAAAGGAGACGAAGAAGAAACAAGGGAAGAAGAAGAAGAAGTAGAAGAAGAAGAAGAAGAAGAAGAAGCAGAAGATGTACAAGAAGTAGAAAGAGAGGAAGGAGAAGAAGATGGAGAAGAAGAAAGTCATAAATGAAGATGAAGGAGGTTGAGAAGAAGACGAAGAAGAAGAAGAAGTATAAGAATAAGAAGAAGAAGAAGAAGAAGAAGAAGAAGTAGAAGAAAAAGAAGAAATTAATGAAGAAGAAGAAGAAGATTAAAAGGAAAAAGAAGAAGGTGAACAACATGAAGAAGAAGAAGGCAAAGAAGAAGAAGAAGAAGAAGAAGAAGTAGATGAAGAAGAAGAAGAAGAAGAAGACGAAGAAGAAGAAGAAGATGAAGAAGAAGAAGAAGGAGAAGAAGAAGTAGAAAAAGAAGAAGAAGAAGAATACAGGAAGAGGAAGAAGTAGAAGGAGAAGAACAGGAAGAAGAAGGATAATAAGAAGGAGAATTAGAGGAAGGAGTAGAAGAAGAAGAAGAAGAAGAAGAGGAAGGAGAAGAAGACCATAAAGAAGAAGATGAAGAAGTAGTTATAGACGAAGAAGAAAAAGGAGAAGAAGAAAAAGAAGATGAAGATGATGAGGATGATGAGGAATAAGAAGAAGAAGAAGAAGAAGTAGAAGAACTGGTCAGAGAAGAAGGTGTAGGAGAAGAAGAAGAAGAAAAATGACATAGAAGAAGAAGGAGAAGAAGAATAAGAAGAAGAAGAAAAAGAAGAATAAGAAGAAGAAGAAAAAGTAGTATTTGTAGTCGTAGTAGATGATGAAGAAGAAGAAGAAGATGATGATGAAGAAGTAGGAGGAGGAGGAGAAGGTAGAGAAGAAGAACAAGAAGAAGAAGAACAAGAATAGGAAGAACATGAAGATGAAGAAAGAAAAGTAGAACAAGAACTAGAAGGAGAAGTAGAGGAAGAACTACACGAAGAAGGTGAAGAAGAAGGTCAAGTAGAAAAAGAAGAAAAACAAGTGAAAGAAGAAGTTGTTGGACAAGAAGAAAAGGAAGAAGAGGAAGAGGAAAAAGAAGAACGAGAAGAAGAGGAAGAAGAAGGAGACGAAGAAACAAATGTAGAAGAAGAAGAGGAAGAAGATGACGAAGAAGAAAAAGAGCAAGAAGACAAAGAAGAAAAGAAAAAGAAGATCAGGAAGAAGACGAGCAAGCAGAAGGAGACGAAGTGGAAGAAGAAGAAAACAGAGAAGAAGGACAAGGATAAGATGAAGGAAGAAGACAAGAAGACGAAGAAGAAGAAGATGAAGAACTACAACAAGAAGGAGACGATGATAATGATGAAGCAGAAGAAGAAGTAGAAGAAGAAGATGATGATCATGATGAAGAGAAAGAAATAGAAGAAGAAGAGGAGGAATAGGAATAAGGAGAAGAAGAAAAAGAAGAAGAAAAAGAAGAAGAAGAAGAAGAAGAGGAAAAAGTAGAAGAACAACAAGAAGAAGAAGATGAGGAAGAAGAAGAAGAAGTGAAAGAAGAAGATGGAGTGGAAGGGGAAGGAGAAGAACAAGAACAAGAGGAAGTACAAGAAGATAGGAAACAAGAAGAAAAAGGAGAAGAAGAAGAAGAAGAGGATAAAGAAGTAGAAGGAGAGGAAGGAGAACAAAATGCAGAAGTGAAGAAGAAGGAGGACAAGACGAAGAAGAAGAAGAATGAGAAGAGGAAAAGGAAGAAGAAGAAGAAGAAGAAGAAGAAGAAAAAAAATAAGAATAAGAAGAAGAAGAAGTGAATAAAGAAGCAGAAGATTAAGAGGTAGAAGAAGAAGGTGTACAACATCAAGAAGAAGAAGAAAAATAAAGAAGAAGAAGAAGCAGAAGAAGAACAAGAAAAAGAAGAAGAAAAAGTAGAAGAAGAAGAAGAAGAAGAAAGAGAAGAAGAAGGAGAAGGAGAAGAAGAAGAAGAAGAAGAACATAGGGAAGAATAGGAAGGAGAAGAAGAAGACGAAGAAGAGGAAGAAGAAGGAAAAGAAGAAGAGGAACAAGAAGTAGAAGAAGATGACGAAGAAGAAGAAGAAGAAGAAGAAATAGATAGAGATGAAGAAGAAAATGGAGAAGAAGCAGAAGAGGATGATGATAATGAAGAATAAGAAGAAGAAGTAGAACCGACAGATGAAAAAGAAGATGGAGAAGAAGTTGGAGAAGAAGAAGAGGAAGAAGAAGGAGACAAACAAGAAGAAGGAGAAGAAGATGACGAATAAGAAGAAGATGAAAGAGATAGTGAACAAGAC
>JAIUJO010000085.1:55000-62500 GCA_023846275.1 Vanilla planifolia | reverse complement strand
AAGATTAAGAAGTAGAAGAAGAAGGAGAACAACATCAACAAGAAGAAGAAAAATAAAGAAGAAGAAGAAGTAGAAGAAGAAGAAGAAAAAAAAGAAGAAAAAGAAGAAGAAGAAGAAGAAGAAGAAGTCGAAGAAGAAGAAGAAAGAGAAGAAGAAGGAGAAGGAGAAGAAGAAGGAGAACATAGGGAAGAATAGGAAGGAGAAGAAGAAGAAGAAGAAGAGGAAGAAGAAGGAAAAGAAGAAGAGGAATAAGAAGTACAAGAAGATGAAGCAGAAGAAGAAGAAGAAGAAGAAGAAATAGATAGAGATGAAGAAGAAAATGGAGAAGAAGCAGAAGAGGATGATGATAATGAAGAATAAGAAGAAGAAGCAGAACCGACAGATGAAAAAGAAGATGGAGAAGAAGTTGGAGAAGAAGAAGAGGAAGAAGAAGGAGACAAACAAGAAGAAGGAGACGAAGATGACGAATAAGAAGAAGATGAAAGAGATAGTGAACAAGAAGGAGACGAGGAAGATGAGAGAGAAGAAGAAGAAGAAGAAAATCAAGAAAGATAAGAAGAAGAAGTAAAATAAAAAGAAGAAGAAGAAGAAGAAGAAGATGAACAAGAAGAAGTAGAAGAAGTAGAAGAACAAGAAAAAGAAGTGAAAAAAGAAGAAGAAGATGAAAGGGAAGAAGAAGGAGAATAAGTTGAACAAAAAGAAGGCAAAGAAGATGAAGAAGAAGAAGTAGTAGTAGTAATTGAAGCGGAAGATGATGACGACAATGAAGAGGAAGCAAGTGGAGAAGAAGAAGTAGAAGAAGAAGAAAAACAAAGGGAAGAATAAGGATAAAAAGAAGTGGAAGAAGAATTAGATGGAGACGTAGAGGAAGAAGAAGAAGAAGGAGAATGGGAAGGACAAGCAGTAGAAGAATAAGAAGAAGAATACGAATGAGAAGAAAGAGAAGAAAAAATAAAAGAAGAAAAAGAAGAAGAAGAAGAAGGAGAAGAAGAAGAAGAAGAAGAAGAAGAAGAAGAGGAAGAGGAAGAGGAAGAAGAAGAAGAAGAAGAAGAAGGATAAACAGGAGAAGAAGAAGAGGAAGTAGAGCAAGGAGAAGAAGGAGAGAAAGATGAAGAACAAGAAGTAAGAGAAGAAGAAGGAGAAGGAAAGGAAGGAAAAGAAGAAGAGGATCAAAAAAAGACAAGAAGAAGAGAAAGAAGAAGAAGTAGAACAAGAAGAAGAAGAAGATGATGATGATGATGATGATGATGAAGTAGAACAAAAAGTAGAAGGACAAGAAGAAGGAGGAGAAGAGTATGAATAATAATAATAAGAAGAAGAAGAGGAAGAGAAAGAATGAGAAAAAGAAGAAGGAGAAGGAGAAGAAGATGGAGAAGAAGGAGAAGAAGAAGTAGAAGAAGAAGATGAAGAAGAAGAGGAGAAAGAAGAAGAAGAAGAAGAGGAAGACAAAGATGGAGAAGAAGAAGAAGAAGAAGATAAAGAATAAGAAAAAAAAGAGGAAAAAGAAGAATAAAAAGAAGAAAAAGACCAAGAAGAAGAAGAAGAGGAAGTGGAAAAAGAAGAAAAAAAGGAAGGAGAAGTAGCGAAAGAAGTAGAATAGTAAGAAGTAGGACAAGCAGAAGAAGTTGGAAAAAGACAAAAAGATGAAGAAAAAGAAGAAGAAGAAGAAGATATAGAGGAGAAAGACAAAGAAGATGAAGAAGAACAAGAGGAAGAAGAAGTGGAAGTAGAAGAAGATCAAGAAGAACAAGAACTATAAGAAGAAGAAGAAGAAGAGGAATAACAAAAAGAAGTAGGAAAAGAAGAAGTAGAACAAGTGGAAGAGTACAGAGATGAAGAAGAAGATGAAGAAGAAAAAGATGGAGATGAAGGAGTAAAAGAAGCAAAAAGAAGAAAAAGAAGAATAAAGAGCAAGTAGAATAAGAAAGAGAGGTAAAAGAAGGAGGGCAAGAAGAAGAAAAAGAGAAAGAAGAAGAAGATGATGATGATGAAGAAGAGGAAGAAAAAGAAGAAGAAGAAGTGGAATATGAAGATGTAGAGGAAGAAGAAAAAGAAGAAGGAGAAGAAGAAGAAGTAAAAGTAGAGCAAGGAGAAGAAGTATGTGAAGAAGAAGAAGAAGAAGAAGTAGAAGAACAAGAAGAAGGAGGAAAAGAAGATGAAATGTGAGAAGAAGATGAGGACGAAGAAGAACAAGAGGAAGATGAAGAAAAAGAATAAGAAGAAGTGGAAGATGAAGGAGAACAAAAGTAGGAAAGAAAACAAAAGAAGAAGATGTTGAAAAAGCGGAAGGAAAAGAAGAACAAGAAGAGGAAGAACACGAAGAAGGATAAGAAAGAGAAGGAGAAGAAGGAGAAGAAGAAGAAAAAGATGATGAAGAAGATGAAGAAGAGGAAGACCAAGTAGGAGAAGAAGAAGAACCAGAAGTTGAAGGAGAAGATGAAGAAGAAGAAATAGTAGTAGAAGTAGAAGAAAAAGAAGAAGAAGAAGTAGAAAAAGGAGAAGAAAAAGAAGAAGAATAAGAAGAAGAGGAAGAAGAAGAAGGGGAAGATAGAGAAGTAAAAGAAGAAGAAGAAGAAGAAGAAGAAACAAATAATAAGGAACAAGAAGAAGATGAACGAGATGAAGTGGAAGAAGAAGAAGAAGAAGAAGCATTGGAGAAGAAGAAGAAGAGGAAGAAGAAGAAGAAGAAGGTAAAGAAGAAGAAAAAGAAGAAAAAGATTGAGATAAAGTAGAAGAAGAAAAATAGGAATAAGAAGAAGAAGAAGAAGAAGAGAAGATGAAGAAGAAGAAGAAGATGATGATGAAGAAGAGGAAGATGGAAAAGGAGGAGTTGGAGACGAAGAAGAAGAGGATGATGATAAAGAAGAAGAAGAAGAGAAGGAAGAAGAAGAATAATAATAAAAAGAAGATGTTTATGATGTTGATGATGAAGTATAAGAAGGAGGAGGAGAAGAAGAAGAATTAGTAGTATTAGAGAAAGTAGAGGAAAAAGAAGAAGAAGAAGATCCAAGGGGATGAGGAAAGAGAATAGGAAGAAGTTTAAGAAGTAGTAATGCAAGAAAAGAAGTAAAGGAAGAAGAAGAAGAGGAAGAAGAGCAAGAAGAAGAGAAGAGACAAGAAGACGAACAAGAAGAAGAAGAAGAAGAAGATGTAGAAGATAGAAAAAGAAGAAGAAAAAGAAGAAATAAAGAAGTAGAAGAAGAAGAAGAAGAAGAAGAAGAGGTGAATGAAGAAGAAGAAGAAAAGGTGGAAGAAGAAAGAGAAGAAGAATAAGAAGAATATGATGAAGAATAAGAAGAAGAAGAAAAGGAGGAGGAAGAAGAAGAACGAGAAGAAGAAGAAGAAGTTAAGGAAGTAGGAGAAGAAGAAGTGAAAGAAGAAGATGTAGACGAAAGGAAAGAAGAAGAAGAAGATGGTAAAGAAGAAGAAAGAAAAGCAAAAGGAGATGAAGAAGAAACAGAAGAAGAAGAAGAAGAAGTAGAAGAAGAAAAAGAAGAAGAAGAAGAAGTACAAGAAGAAGAAGGAGAGGAAGGAGAAGAAGATGGAGAAGAAGAAGAAGTCGTAGATGAAGAAGAAGGAGGATGAGAAGAAGAAGAAGAAGAAGAAGAAGAAGAAGCAAAAGTATAAGAATAAGAAGAAGAAGAAGAAGAAGAAGAAGAAAATGAAGTAGAAGAACAAGAAGAAATGAAAGAATAAGAAGATTAAAAGGAAAAAGAAGAAGGTGAACAACGTGAAGAAGAAGAAGGCAAAGAAGAAGAAGAAGAAGAAGAAAAAGTAGATGAAGAAGAAGAAGACGAAGATGAAGAAGAAGAAGAAGAAGAAGACGAAGAAGAACAAGAAGACGAAGAAGAAGAAGGAGAAGAAGAAGAAAAAGAAGAAGAAGAAGAAGAAGAATACGAGAAGAGGAAAAAGCAGAAGGAGAAGAACAGGAAGAAGAAGGATAATAAGAAGGAGAATTAGAGGAAGGAGTAGAAGAAGAAGAAGAAGAAGAAGAAGAAGGAGAAGAAGACCATAAAGAAGAAGATGAAGAAGTAGATATCCACGAAGAAGAAAAAGGAGAAAAAGAAAAAGAAGAAGAAGATGATGAGGATGATGTGGAATAAGAAGAAGAAGAAGAAGTAGTAGAAGAACTGGTTAGAGAAGAAGGTGTAGGAGAAGAAGAAGAAGAAAAATGACAAAGAAGAAGAAGGAGAAGAAGAATAAGAAGAAGAAGAAAAAGAAGAATTAGAAGAAGAAGAAAAAGTAGTATTTGTTGTCGTAGTAGATGAAGAAGAAGAAGAAGATGATGATGAAGAAGAAGTAGGAGGAGGAGGAGAAGGTAGAGAAGAAGAACAAGAAGAAGAAGAAGAAGAATAGGAAGAACATGAAGATGAAGAAGAAAAGAAGAACAAGAACTAGAAGGAGAAGTAGAGGAAGAACAACACGAAGAAGGTGAAAAAGAAGGTCAAGTAGAAAAAGAAGAAAAACAAGTAGAAGAAGAAGTTATTAGACAAGAAGAAAAGGAAGAAGAGGAAGTGGAATAAGAAGAACGAGAAGAAGAAGAAGTAGAAGGAGACGAAGAAACAAATGTAGAAGAAGAAGAGGAAGAAGATGACGAAGAAGAAAAAGAGCAAGAAGACAAAGAAGAAAAGAAAAAGAAAAAGAAGATCAGGAAGAAGACGAGCAAGCAGAAGAAGGAGACGAAGTGGAAGAAGAAGAAAACGGAGAAGAAGGACAAGGATAAGATGAAGGAAAAAGACAAGAAGACGAAGAAGAAGAAGAAGAACTACAGCAAGAAGAAGACGATGATAATGATGAAGCTGAAGAAGTAGAAGAAGAAGAAGATGATCAAGATGAAGAGAAAGAAATAAAAGAAGAAGAGGAGGAATAGGAATAAGGAGAAGAAGAAAAAGAAGAAGAAAAAGAAAAAAAAGAAGAAGAAGAACTTGAAGAAGAAGAAGAAGAGGAAAAAGTAGAAGGACAAGAAGAAGAAGAAGATGAGGAAGAAGAAGAAGAAGTGAAAGAAGAAGATGGAGTGGAAGGGGAAGGAGAAGAAGAAGAACAAGAGGAAGGACAAGAAGATAGCAAAGAAGAAGAAAAAGGAGAAGAAGAAGAAGAAGAAGAAGAAGAAGAGGAAAAACAAGTAGAAGGAGAGGAAGGAGAACAAATTGCAGAAGTGAAGAAGAATAAGAAGACGAAGAAGAAGAAGAATGAGAAGAGGAATAGGAAGAAGAAGAAGAAGAAGAAGAAGAAGAAGAAGAAGAAGAATAAAAATAAGAATAAGAAGAAGAAGAAATGAATAAAGAAGCATAAGATTAAGAGGTAGAAGAAGAAGGAGAACAACATCAACAAGAAGAAGAAAAATAAAGAAGAAGAAGACGTAGAAGAAGAAGAAGAAAAAGAAGAAGAAAAAGAAGAAGAAGAAGTCAAAGAAGAAGAAGAAAGAGAAGAAGAAGGAGAAGGAGAAGAAGAAGAAGGAGAACATATGGAAGAATAGGAAGGAGAAGAAGAAGAAGAAGAAGAGGAAGAAGAAGGAAAAGAAGAAGAGGAACAAGAAGTACAAGAAGATGAAGCAGAAGAAGAAGAAGAAGAAGAAATAGATAGAGATGAAGAAGAAAATTGAGAAGAAGTAGAAGACGATGATGATGATGAAGAATAAGAAGAAGAAGTAGAACCGGCAGATGAAAAAGAAGATGGAAAAGAAGAAGAGGAAGAAGAAGGAGACAAACAAGAAGAAGGAGAAGAAGATGACGAATAAGAAGAAGATGAAAGAGATAGTGAACAAGAAGGAGACGAGGAAGATGAGAGAGAAGAAGAAGAAGAAGAAAATCAAGAAAGAGAAGAAGAAGTAAAATAAAAAGAAGAAGAAGAAGAAGAAGATGATGAACGAGAAGAAGTAGAAGAAGTAGAAGAATAAGAAAAAGAAGTGAAAAAAGAAGAAGAAGATGAAGGGGAAGAAGAAGGAGAATAAGTTAAACAAGAAGAAGGCAAAGAAGATGAAGAAGAAGAAGAAGTAGTAGTAGTAATTGAAGAAGAAGATGATGACGACGATGAAGAGGAAGCAAGTGGAGAAGAAGAAGTAGAAGAAGAAGAAAAACAAAGGGAAGAATAAGGATAAAAATAAGTAGAAGAAGAATTAGATGGAGACGTAGATGAAGAAGAAGAAGAAGGAGAATGGGAAGGACAAGCAGTAGAAGAAAAAGAAGAAGAATACGAATGAGAAGAAAGAGAAGAAAAAATAGAAGAAGAATAAGAAGAAGAAGAAGAAGGAGAAGAAGAAGAAGAAGAAGAAGAGGAAGAGGAAGAGGAAGAAGAAGAAGAAGAAGAAGGAGAAAAAGGAGAAGAAGAAGAGGAAGATGAAGAACAAGAAGTAAGAGAAGATGAAGGAGAAGGAAAGGAAGGAAAAGAAGAAGAGGATCAAAAAAGAAGGACAAGAAGAAGAGAAAGATGAAGAAGTAGAACCAGAAGAAGAAGATGATGATGATGATGATGATGAAGAAGAAGTAGAACAAAAAGTAGAAGTACAAGAAGAAGGAGGAGAAGAGTACGAATAATAATAAGAAGAAGAAGAAGAGTATGGTGAAGAAGAAGAAGAAGAGGAAGAGAAAGAATGAGAAAAAGAAGAAGGAGAAGGGGAAGAAGATGGAGAAGAAGGAGAAGAAGAAGTAGAAGAAGAAGGTGAAGAAGAAGAGGAGAAAGAAGAAGAAGAAGAAGAGGAAGACAAAGATGGAGAAGAAGAAGAAGAAGAAGATAAAGAATAAGAAGAAAAAGAGGAAAAAGAAGAATAAAAAGAAGAAAAAGACCAAAAAGAAGAAGAAGAGGAAGTGGAAAAAGAAGAAAAAAAGGAAGGAGAAGTAGCGAAAGAAGTAGAATAGTAAGAAGAAGGACAAGCAGAAGAAGTTGGAAAAAGACAAAAAGATGAAGAAAAAGAAGAAGAAGAAGAAGATATAGAGGAGAAAGACAAAGAAGATTAAGAAGAAGAAGAGGAAGAAGAAGAGGAAGTAGAAGAAGATCAAGAAGAACAAGAACTATAAGAAGAAGAAGAAGAAGAGGAATAACAAAAAGAAGTAGGAAAAGAAGTAGAACAAGTGGAAGAGTACAGAGAAGAGAAAAAGATGAAGATGATGATGAAGAAGAAAAAGATGGAGATGAAGGAGTAGAAGAAGCAAAAAGAAGAAAAAGAAGAATAAAGAGCAAGTAGAATAAGAAAGAGAGGTAAAAGAAGGAGGGCAAGAAGAAGAAAAAGAAAAAGAAGAAGAAGATGATGATGATGAAAAAGAAGAAGAAGAAGTGGAATATGAAGATGTAGAGGAAGAAGAAAAAGAAGAAGGAGAAGAAGAAGAAGTAAAAGTGGAGCAAGGAGAAGAAGTAAGTGAAGAAGAAGAAGAAGAAGTAGAAGAACAAGAAGAAGGAGGAAAAGAAGATGAAATGTGAGAAGAAGATGAGGACGAAGAAGAACAAGAGGAAGATGAAGAAGAAGAATAAGAAGAAGTGGAAGATGAAGGAGAACAAAAGTAGGAA
>JAIUJO010000085.1:0-50000 GCA_023846275.1 Vanilla planifolia | reverse complement strand
GAGAAGAAGAAGAAGAAGAAGGGGGAGAAGAAGAAGGAGAAGAAGAAGAGGAAGAAGAAGGAAAAGAAGAAGAAGAAAATGAAGGAGAAGTAGAGGAAGAAGAAGAAGTAGGAGAAGGAGAAGGAGAAAAATATGAAGATGAAGAAGAAGTAGAAGTACAAGGGGAAGAAGAAGGAGAAGAAGAAGAAGAAGAAGGAGGAGGAGGAGGAGGAGGAGGAGGAGGCGGAGGAGAAAAAGAAGAAGAAGAAGAAGAAGAAGAAGAAGAAGAAGACGAAGAAGAAGAATGAAAAGAAGGAGAAGAAGAAGAAGAAGAAGGGGAAGAAGAAGAAGGAGAAGAAGAAGAGGAAGAAGGAAAAGAAGAAGAAGAAAATGAAGGAGAAGTAGAGGAAGAAGAAGAAGTAGGAGAAGGAGAAGAAGAAGAAGAAGAAGAAAACAACGAAAGGAAGAAAAAGAAGAGATAAAAGAAGTAGAAGAACTTTGACAAGTAGGGGAAGAAGAAAGAGAAGCAGAAGAAGAACAAGAAAAAGAAGAAGAAGAAGAAGAAGAGAGAAGAAGAAGGACAAGAAGAAGAAGAGGAAGAAGAAGGAAAAGAAGAAGAAGAAAATGAAGGTGAAGTAGAGGAAGAAGAAGAAGAAGAAGGAGGAGGAGAAGAAGAAGAAGAAGAAAACAAGGGAAGGAAAAAAAGAAGAGGTAAAAGACGAAGAACTTCAACAAGAAGAAGGGGAAGAAGAACTGGAGGAAGAAGAGGAAAAAGAAGAAGAAGAAGAACGAGAAGAAGAAGAAGAAGAAGAAGAAGAAGAAAAAGTGAAAGAAGAAGAAAATGAAGAAGAAGAATAGGAAGAAGAAGAATATGGAGAATAAGGAGAAGTGGAAGAAGAAGATAAGCAAGAAGAAGAAGAAGAAGAGGAAAAAGGAGAACATGAAGAGGAAGGTGAAGAAGAAGAAGAATAAGAAGAAGAAGAAGAAAAAGAAGAAGAAGAAGAAGTGGAAGATGAAGTAGAATAATTGTAATAAGGAACAAAGAAAGTGAAGATGAAGAAGAAGAGAAAGAAGAAGAAAACAGAGAAGAAGAAGATGAAAAAGAGGAACACGAAGAAGAAAAAGAAGAATATAAAGAAGAACAAGAATAATAATAAGAAGAAGAAAAAGATGATGATGAAGAAGAAGGAGAAGTTGGAGATTTAGAGTAAGAAGAAGAGGAAGGAGAAAAAGAAGAACAACAATAAGAAGATGAACAACAAGAAGAAGGAGAGGCAAAAGAAGAAAACGAAGAAGAAGAAGAAGAAGGAAGAGGTGAAGAAGAAGATGAAGGAGAAGAAGAAAATGATGTTGATGATAAAGAAGAAGAAGAAGAACTAGTAGTAGAATAACAAGAAGAAGAATAATAATAATAAAAAAAGAAGAAGATGTCGATGAAGATGATGATGATAGAGAAGACGAACAACAAAAAGAAGAACAATGAGAAGAAGAAGAAGAAGAAGACAAAGATGGAGAAGAAGAAGAAGAAGAAGATAAAGAATAAGAAGAAAAAGAGGAAAAAGAAGAATAAAAAGAAGAAAAAGACCAAAAAGAAGAAGAAGAGGAAGTGGAAAAAGAAGAAAAAAAGGAAGGAGAAGTAGCAAAAGAAGTAGAATAGTAAGAAGAAGGACAAGGAGAAGAAGTTGAAAAAAGACAAAAAGATGAAGAAAAAGAAGAAGAAGAAGAAGATATAGAGGAGAAAGACAAAGAAGATGAAGAAGAAGAAGATGAAGAAGAAGTGGAAGTAGAAGAAGACCAAGAAGAACAAGAACTATAAGAAGAAGAAGGAGAAGAAGAGGAATAAAAAAAAGAAGTAGAAAAAGAAGAAGTAGAACAAGTGGAAGAATACAGAGAAGAAGATGAAGATGAAGATGAAGAAGAAAAAGATGGAGATGAAGGAGTAGAAGAAGCAAAAAGAAGAAAAAGAAGAATAAAGAGCAAGTAGAATAAGAAAGAGAGGTAAAAGAAGGAGGGCAAGAAGAAGAAAAAGAAAAAGAAGAAGAAGAAGATGATGATGATGAAGAAAAAGAAGAAGAAGAAGTGGAATATGAAGATGTAGAGGAAGAAGAAAAGGAAGAAGGAGAAGAAGAAGAAGTAGAAGTAGAGCAAGGAGAAGAAGTATGTGAAGAAGAAGAAGAAGAAGAAGTAGAAGAACAAGAAGAAGGAGGAAAAGAAGATGAAATGTGAGAAGAAGATGAGGATGAAGAAGAAGAAGAGGAAGATGAAGAAGAAGAATAAGAAGAAGTGGAAAATGAAGGAGAACAAAAGTAGGAAAGAAAACAAAAGAAGAAGATGTTAAAGAAGCAGAAGGAGAAGAACAACAAGAAGAGGAAGCACACGAAGAAGGATAAGAAAGAGAAGGAGAAGAAGGAGAAGAAGGAGAAGAAGGAGAAGAAGAAGAAAAAGATGGTGAAGAAGATGAAGAAGAGGAAGACCAAGTAGAAGAAGAAGAAGAACCAGAAGGTGAAGAAGAAGATGAAGAAGAAGTAGTTGTAGAAGTAGAAGAAAAAGAAGAAGAAGTTGAAAAAGGAGAAGAAAAAGAAGAAGAATAAGAAGAAGAGGAAGAAGAAGAAGGGGAAGATAGAGAAGTAGAGGAAGAAGAAGAAGAAGAAGAAACAAATAATAAGGAACAAGAAGAAGATGAAGGAGAAGAAGTGCAAGAAGAAGAAGAAGAAGAAGAAGAAAACATTGGAGAAGAGGAAGAAGAAGAAGAAGGAGAAGAAGAAGAAAAAGAAGAAAACGAAAGTGATAAAGTAGAAGAAGAAAAATAGGAATAAGAAGAAGAAGAAGAAGAGAAGATGAACAAGAAGAAGAAGATGATGATCAAGAAGAGGAAGATGGAAAAGGAGGAGTAGAAGGAGTGGAAGGAGACGAAGAAGAAGATGATGATGAAGAAGAAGAAGAAGAGGAGAAGGAAGAAGAAGAATAATAATAAAAAGAAGATGTTTATAATGTTGATGATGAAGTATAAGCCGGAGGAGAAGAAGAAGAATTAGTAGTACTAGAGAAAGTAGAGGAAAAAGAAGAAGAAGAAGATCCAAGGGATGAGGAAAGAGAATTAGAAGAAGTTGAAGAAGTAGTAATGCAAGAAAAGAAGTAAAGGAAGAAGAAGAAGAGGAAGAAGAGCAAGAAGAAGAGAAGAGACAAGAAGACGAACAAGAAGAAGAAGAAGAAGAAGATGTAGAAGATAGAAAAAGAAGAAAAAGAAGAAATAAAGAAGTAGAAGAAGAAGAAGAAGAAGAAGAGGTGAATGAAGAAGAAGAAGAAAAGGTAGAAGAAGAAAGAGAAGAAGAATAAGAAGAAGAAGAAAAGGAGGAGGAAGAAGAAGAACGAGAAGAAGAAGAAGAAGTTAAGGAAATAGGAGAAGAAGAAGTGAAAGAAGAAGATGTAGACGAAAGGAAAGAAGAAGAAGAAGAACAAGTGGAAGGAGAAGAAGAAAAAAAAGCAAAAGGAGATGAAGAAGAAACAGGAGAAGAAGAAGAAGTAGAAGAAGAAGAAGAAGAAGAAGAAGAAGAAGAAGAAGTACAATAAGTAGAAAGAGAGGAAGGAGAAGAAGATGGAGAAGAAGAAGAAATCGTAGATGAAGAAGAAGGAGGATGAGAAGAAGAAGAAGAAGAAGAAGTATGAGAATAAGAAGAAGAAGAAGTAGAAGAACAAGAAGAAATGAATGAAGAAGAAGAAGAAGATTAAAAGGAAAAAGAAGAAGGTGAAAAACATGAAGAAGAAGGAGGCAAAGAAGAAGAAGAAGAAGAAGAAGAAGAAGAAGTAGATGAAGAAGAAGAAGATGAAGATGAAGTAGAAGAAGAAGAAGACAAAGAAGAAGAAGAAGACGAAGAAGAAGAAGAAGGAGAAGAAGTAGAAAAAGAAGAAGAAGAAGAAGAATACGGGAAGAGGAAGAAGCAGAAGGAGAAGAACAGGAAGAAGAAGGATAATAAGAAGGAGAATTATTAGAGGAAGGAGTAGAAGAAGAAGAAGAAGAAGAGGAAGGAGAAGAAGACCATAAAGAAGAAGATGAAGAAGTAGATATAGACGAAGAAGAAAAAGGAGAAAAAGAAAAAGAAGAAGAAGATGATGAGGATGATGAGGAATAAGAAGAAGAAGAAGAAGTAGAAGAACTGGTCAGAGAAGAAGGTGTAGGAGAAGAAGAAGAAGAAAAATGGCAAAGAAGAAGAAGGAGAAGAAGAATAAGAAGAAGAAGAATAAGAAGAATAAGAAGAAGAAGAAAAAGTAGTATTTGTAGTCGTAGTAGATGAAGAAGAAGAAGAAGATGATGATGAAGAAGATGTAGGAGGAGGAGGAGATGGTAGAGAAGAAGAACAAGAAGAAGAAGAAGAAAAATAGGAAGAACATGAAGATGAAGAAGAAAAGAAGAATAAGAACTAGAAGGAGAAGTAGAGGAAGAACAACACGAAGAAGGTGAAGAAGATGGTCAAGTAGAAAAAGAAGAAAAACAAGTGGAAGAAGAAGAAGTTGTTGGACAAGAATAAAAGGAAGAAGAGGAAGAGGAAAAAGAAGAACGAGAAGAAGAAGAAGGAGACGAAGAAACAAATGTAGAAGAAGAAGAGGAAGAAGATGACGAAGAAGAAAAAGAGCAAGAAGACAAAGAAGAAAAGAAAAAGAAAAAGAAGATCAGGAAGAAGACAAGCAAGCAGAAGAAGGAGACGAAGTGGAAGAAGAAGAAAACGGAGAGAAACGACAAGGATAAGATGAAGGAATAAGACAAGAAGACAAAGAAGAAGAAGAAGAAGAAGAAGAAGAAGAACTACAACAAGAAGAAGACGATGATAATGATGAAGCAGAAGAAGTAGAAGAAGAAGAAGATGATCATGATGAAGAGAAAGAAACAGAAGAAGAAGAGGAGGAATAGGAATAAGGAGAAGAAGAAAAAGAAGAAGAAGAAGGAGAAGAACTTAAAGAAGAAGAAGAAGAGGAAAAAGTAGAAGAACAAGAAGAAGAAGAAGATGAGGAAGAAGAAGAAGAACAAGAGGAAGGACAAGAAGATAGGAAAGAAGAAGAAAAAGGAGAAGAAGAAGAAGAAGAAGTAGAATAAGAAGAAGAAGAAGAGGAAAAAGAAGAAGAAGGAGAGGAAGGAGAACAAAATGTAGAAGTGAAGAAGAAGAAGAAGAAGAAGAAGAAGAAGAATGAGAAGAGGAAGAGGAAGAAGAAGAAGAATAATAATAAAAATAAGAATAAGAAGAAGAAGTGAATAAAGAAGCAGAAGATTAAGAGGTAGAAGAAGAAGGAGAACAACATCAAGAAGAAGAAGAAAAATAAAGAGGAAGAAGAAGCAGAAGAAGAAGAAGAAGAAAAAGAAGAAGAAAAAGAAGAAGAAGAAGAAGAAGAACACGAAGCAGAAGAAGAAGAAAGAGAAGAAGAAGGAGAAGGAGAAGAAGAAGAAGAAGAACATAGGGAAGAATAGGAAGGAGAAGAAGAAGAAGAAGAAGAAGAAGAGGAAGAAGAAGGAAAAGAAGAAGAGGAACAAGAAGTAGAAGAAGATGATGAAGAAGAAGAAGAAGAAGAAATAGATAGAGATGAAGAAGAAAATGGAGAAGAAGAAGAAGATGATGATGATGATGAAGAATAAGAAGAAGAAGAAGTAGAACCGGGAGACAAAAAAGAAGATGGAGAAGGAGATGAAGAAGAAGAAGAGGAAGAAGAAGGAGACAAAAAAAAAGAAGGAGAAGAAGATGAAGAATAAGAAGAAGATGAAAGAGATAGTGAAGAAGAAGGAGACGAGGAAGGTGAGAGAGAAGAAGAAGAAAATCAAGAAAGAGAAGAAGAAGAAGTAAAACAAAAAGAAGAAGAAGAAGAAGAAGTAGAAGAACAAGAAAAAGAAGTGAAAAAAGAAGAAGAAGATGAAGAGGAAGAAGAAGGAGAATAAGTTGAACAAGAAGAAGGCAAAGAAGATGAAGAAGAAGAAGATGTAGTAGTAGTAATTGAAGAAGAAGATGATGACGACGATGAAGAGGAAGCAAGTGAAGAAGAAGAAGTAGAAGAAGAATAAAAACAAAGGGAAGAATAAGGATAAAAAGAAGTGGAAGAAGAATTAGATGAAGACGTAGAGGAAGAAGAAGAAGAAGAAGGAGAACGGGAAGGACAAGCAGTAGAAGAATAAGAAGAAGAATACGAATAAGAAGAAAGAGAAGAAAAATAGAAGAAGAATAAGAAGAAGAAGAAGAAGGAGAAGAAGAAGAAGAAGAAGAAGAAGAAGAAGAGGAAGAGGAAGAGGAAGAAGAAGAAGAAGAAGAAGAAGAAGAAGAAGAAGGAGAAAAAGGAGAAGAAGAAGAGGAAGTAGAGCAAGGAGAAGAAGGAGAGGAAGATGAAGAACAAGAAGTAAGAGAAGAAGAAGGAGAAGGAAAGGAAGGAAAAGAAGAAGAGGATGAAAAAGAAGGACAAGAAGAAGAGAAAGAAGAAGAAGTAGAAGAAGAAGAAGATGATGATGATGATGATGAAGAAGAAGTAGAACAAAAAGTAGAAGAACAAGAAGGAGGAGAAGAGTCGAATAATAGGAAGAAGAAGAAGAAGAGTATGGTGAAGAAGAAGACGAAGAGCAAGAGAAAGAATGAGAAAAAGAAGAAGCAGAAGGAGAAGAAGATGGAGACGAAGGAGAAGAAGAAGTAGAAGAAGAAGATGAAGAAGAAGACGAGAAAGAAGAAGAAGAAGAAGAGGAAGACAAAGACGGAGAAGAAGAAGAAGAAGAAGAAGATAAAGAATAAGAAGAAAAAGAGGAAAAAGAAGAATAAAAAGAAGAAAAGGACCGAAAAGAAGAAGAGGAAGTGGAAAAAGAAGAAAAAAAGGAAGGAGAAGTAGCGAAAGAAGTAGAATAGTAAGAAGAAGGACAAGTAGAGGAAGTTGGAAAAAGACAAAAAGATGAAGAAAAAGAAGAAGAAGAAGAAGATATAGAGGAGAAAGGCAAAGAAGATGAAGAAGAAGAATAGAAAGAAGAAGGGGAAGTAGAAGAAGATAAAGAAGAATAAGAACTATAAGAAGAAGAAGAAGAAGAGGAATAACAAAAAGAAGTAGAAAAAGAAGTAGAAAAAGTAGAAGAATACAGAGAAGAAGAAAAAGATGAAGATGAAGATGAAGAAGAAAAAGATGGGGCTGAAGGAGTAGAAGAAGCAAAAAGAAGAAAAAGAAGAATAAAGAGCAAGTAGAATAAGAAAAAGAGGTAAAAGTAGGACGGCAAGAAGAAGAAAAAGAAGATGATGATGATGAAGAAGAAGAAGAAAAAGAAGAAGAAAAAGAAGAAGAAGAAGTGGAATATGAAGATGTAGAGGAAGAAGAAAAAGAAGAAGGAGAAGAAGAAGAAGTAAAAGTAGAGCAAGGAGAAGAAGTATGTGAAGAAGAAGAAGAAGAAAAAGTAGAAGAACAAGAAGGAGGAAAAGAAGATGAAATGTGAGAAGAAGATGAGGACGAAGAAGAACAAGAGGAAGATGAAGAAGAAGAATAAGAAGAAGTGGAAGATGAAGGAGAACAAAAGTAGGAAAGAAAAAAGAAGAAGATGTTGAAGAAGCGGAAGGAGAAGAAGAACAAGAAGAGGAAGAACACGAAGAAGGATAAGAAAGAGAAGGAGAAGAAGGAGAAGAAGGAGAAGAAGAAGAAAAAGGTGATGAAGAAGATGAAGAAGAGGAAGACCAATTAGGAGAAGAAGAAGAACCAGAAGGTGAAGAATAAGATGAAGAAGAAGAAGTAGTATTTTTGAAATCTATTAGAGGCATTTTAACTCGTTCCAAATTTGATGATTGAGGATATTATAGTCGACATCCTTAGTGTTTTAGAATGCAACTTTCCCTTATAAAAAATGATATTTCTACATACGTTTTGCTATGAAACCTTATTTGACATCTTGTTTGACATTTATATACTTTTGATTTGGTTATATTGCTTTTCTTCAATTTCACACATGTCTTCTTTATTGTATACTAAATATTAAAATAATAATTTATTAATATTTTAATTTATTTAATTTGAAACTCATCATAATTCCAATGAGGCTAAATGGAGATAATGCAAATATTATTGGAACCATCTCAAAGGTCTCCATTCAATTAAATATTTTTTTAAACATGTTTCAAAATTTTATTTTGTAGGATTTTTCCATTCTTTTTCAATCATTTTGGTTCGGACTTTTTTTACCATGTTACACGAGATCATCATAGAATATTAGGATAAATTTTTTTGAGTTGATTTACCTCATTCTATCAAAATTTACCTTATATTTTCTTATATTACCAAGCAACTTTAAATCTTTCATCTTGTGAGCTTTACATTGCCTTTGTTAGTTATATTATATATTTTAATTTATCTCATTTACAAATTTGATATACGTACATTGAATATTTAAATAAAATTTATTTTGATTTCACAATAATTCCAATTGGGATCTAATTCAGATGAAAGAAATGCCATTAAAGTAGTATAAACAAGCTTTATTTAATTAAATATTACTTCTAATGTTTTAAAATATTTTTTCCAAGATTTTGACAATCTTCTCAAGAAATTTGTAATTGAATACCCATTTGCTAATTGAGAATATCACAAGAATTCTTCATATTTTGGAATGTAACTATCCCTTACAATATATCTTATTTATTCAAATTGTTTGCTTTTATTTAGTTATATTACCATAAAACTCTAATTCTTCTCTCTTGAAATATTTACATCAATATGATTTATTATATTACAAATCTTCAATTTATTTAGTTTTAGCATTATTTCATATATACATAATTATAAAAAATTATATAGTATTTTAATTTTATATTTTTGAAATTAAAAGTAATTCCAAATGATATCTAATCAAGGTTAAAGAAGCTTCATTACACTTATTATGATTAGCTCTTTTTGAACTTAATTTTGATGCACATTTTATATAAAATTTATCTCAATTCTTTAAATGTTTTCATTTTTGTTTTGTTATATTACTATGTAACTCAAATTATCATTTGTGTGACCTTAACATTACTTTAATTTTTTTTTATTTTATTATCTCAAGTTAACTCAAATCCATTTTAATATATGTTTACATAATACTAAAAAAATAATTGATTATTATTTTTTTTTAACTTTGAAAATTTGTAGTAATTCCAAATGATATTTGAACATGACAAAAAAATTGCCATTAGTCTCGTCATAACAAACTCTATTTAATTAAATAATTTTTTTAATATTTGTAAATATTTTATTTTACTTTGGTTTGGCATGTTTTATGAGACGTTTTGATTTGTTTGTGATTTTATGATGAAGGATGTTAAATTTGACCTCTATACTATCATAGAATGAAAGTTCCCCATAATGTTTTTCATTTCTTCGAATGTTTCATAGATTTGGTTAAGTTAATTTTTTCATATTATGTAGCTTCGATTTACCTCTTTTTGGCTTCAATATTTATTAACACAAAATTAAAATAAAACAATACTAAACCTTCTGTTTATTTATTTTTGTAATTATTAATTATTTCGAATAGGGTCTACCAAAGAAAAACAAAGCTTTGTTGGGCTATACTCATAGTACTCATTCTACATAAATATTTGTTTTTATGTTTTAAAATAGTTTATTTTTTTCAATTTTTGAACTCTTTACGAGACATAATGATTCATGCTTGATTTAAAGATCAAGGATGCCACTCTCAATTTGCTTAGTATCTTGTAATGCAACTTTATGTTATAATTTTTTTCCTTTCTTCAAAGTTTTTTGTTTGATTTAGTTACATAAATATGAATCTCTAATTCTCATCTCATGTGACAATTATATCAATTTGATTTGGCTTTAATATATTACTTTAGTGATATTAATTTTAAATTTAATATATATTAAGTTAATATTAAAGTCATAATTTATTATTATTTATGCTTATTTAATTAAGTAATTTATAGTAGTACAAAATGATGTGTGGTTGACGTGAAACAATCTTTGTTGGATTCATCTAAATGACTTCCATAAAATTAAATATTAGTTTCCACTTTTTTAAAATTATTTTGGGATTTTATGAATTTTATAAGGCATTTTATTTTGTCTTTGATTTGATCATCAAGAAAATTGCACTCAATTTTCTAAATAATTTGGAAAGCATCTATCTCAAATAATTTATCTTATTTCAATAATTTTTTATTGTGTGTTTATTTTATTACTACGAAACCCTTAATCTTGTTAAGTGAGACATTTACATCATTTTGATTTGTCTATATATCTTTGCCTCAACTTATTACACTTCAATTTCATGAGTGATTTATTTTATATTTAAATAATAATTTATCATTTTTTTGTTAATTTGTCAAAATAACGAATGAGATCCAATCAAGATGAAAAATGTGTCAATGGACTCATCTCAATGAGATCCACATAAATCATTATTAATTTAAAAATTTGTAAATGTTTCATTTTTAGGAGTTTTTCATGCTTAAATGACGTGTTGATTCATACATATTTTGACAGTAAAGAATTTTACACTCAATCTCATTAGGAATAAGGAACGCACCTTAATCAATTTGCCTCATTTAACCTAATGTTTAGGTTTGACTTTTTTTTAATTAAATGAAATATAAATTCTTGTCTCATGTGATCTTTACATTACATTGACTTGGTTTCATTTCATTCCTTAACTTTATCTTGTTTTTTATTTAATATATATTTACTTAATATTTCTATAATAATTTATTATTATTTAACTTTATTTCTTCTTAACTCATAGTATATAAAGATGAGGTCCAATTAAGGTGAAACAAAGTTTTTAGAAACATCTTGAAGAGTTTGTAAAAGTTGATTTATAATTTTTTAATAAAATAGGTTTTTAAGATTTGGCAGGTATTATAAGGTTTTTTATTTGCTGTTAATTTAATGATCAAGTATGATCTCTTAAGTATCTTTTTGAATTGCAGCTTTGTCATATAATTTATTTCTTCTATTAAAACGTTTTCTTTGATTTCTTTATATTGTTATGTACCTCTTTATCTTTTCTCATGTGATCTTTACATTACTCTGATTTTATTAAATTTATGATTGAAATTTATTTTATTTAAGAATTAATATATATTTCCTTAATAATAATATAGTAAATCATTATTAATTAAAATTATTTACTGTTACAATTCATACAAACTCTTAAAAAAGAATGATCAAAATTAAAAAATTTTAAAAGTTTTATTTTCAAGGATTTTGTTACTCGTTTTCAGACATTTTGATTCATACCTAATTCAACTATAGAGTATATTAAATTTTATCTTTTTAGTATCTTAGTATAAAACATTCTCAAGCATTTAATGTAATTTCTTTAAATTGTTTGTCCAATTTTGTTGTATTATTAAATAATTGAAAATCTCATATCATGTGATCATTTCATTACTTTTAACTTTTTTACGTTACATTGTTTCAAATCATCTAACTTTAGCTTTAATATTTATATTTACCTATTATTAAATAATTTATTTACTTATTTTTATTTACTTTTGTAATTAATAATAATTCGACATGATCACTGATTCAGATGACACTAATGTCATGAGAGTGGTCACGAAGAGCTATATCAAATCAAATATTAATTTCTATATATTTAAAAACTTTATCATCAAAAAGGATGCCCTTTTTATAGGAATTTTTATTCACGTCTTATTTGATGTTTAAGGATGTTATACTAATTTTTCTCTTATTTGACCTTTACATTGCATTGACTTTGTTTAACAACAATGCTTAAACTTAATTTATTTCAACTTATATACATACACTTAAAATTAAAATAATTGTTAGCTATTATTTTTTTTCTTAATTAATAATAATTCTAAATGAGGTCTACTAAGGACAAAATAAATATTTGTTGGGCTTACCATGATGAGCACTATAAAATTACATATTTATTTTTTTATTTTTATTGGTTTTTAAGTTTTTATTAATTTGATATATTTTGGAAAACATTCCAATTCAAGCTTCATTTGATGATTGAGATTTGTTACACTTGAAAGCCTTAGTATGTGTAAATGCAACATTCCCATAAAATTTATTTAATTTTGACAAATATTACTTGTAACTCAAAATCTTCAATCATGTGTTGTTCACATTACTTTTATTTTGTTGTGTTAATTTATTCCAATTTATCTTATTTTGTTGAGCATTGAGCATGTTACATCCAATAACCTTATACATGGAATGCAACTTTGTTTTACGTCTTTTCCAATATTCTCAATTTTTTACTTTGATTTGGTTACATCAGTATAGAACTTTAAATGCTTCTTCATGTGACCATTTCTTTGACTTGGTTTTGGTATATTTCATCAATTTATCTTATTTCAACTTTAATATATATATTTAGTTAACTTTAAAATAATAAACAATTACACCTTACACAAATTTTATATATCAATTTACAACAATTCAAATAATATCCAATCTTGTTGAAATCAATTTGGTTTGACTTTTCTCAATTAGCTCTTTGAAATGAAATATTTTTTTATGTTTTCAAATATTTTCTTATAGGGATTTGACATGCATATTTTATAGTCGATGGTGTTACACTTCAAATCCTTAGTGTCTTTAAATGCAGACTTATTTTATAATTTATTTCTTTCTCAAAACTTTTCATATATTTGATAAGGTTAATATGTAGCTCTAAATCTCTTGTTGTGTGATAAGTACATAACTTTGATTTGGTTTTATTATATTCCTTATAGGTTATCACAGTTTTAGCTTTAAAATCTAGTTACACTATATTTAAATAATAACTTCTTATTCTTTCTGCTTATTATTATTTATAATTTCCAGTTTTTCTCTACCAAATTTGATCATGATAAAGGACCTGACATTAGACTCATCTTGATTCGTTTTATCTAATTAAATATTTTTTTCTATCTTTCAATAAACTTTTCATAATACTTATGCATACTTTATGAGACATTTTGAATTTTACCTTATTTGATGATTGAGGTGTTACAATCAACATCCTTATTTTCTTTGTATGCAATTCTTATATAGTTTATATAATTTCCTCAATTTTTCTTACCCTTTTGATTTTGCTACAATGGAATAATTATTCTCCTCTAGTATGACCATTGCATTGTTGTTATTTCGCTATATTATAAAGTATTAATCAATCTTGTTTGACCTTGAACATATATTAACTTAATAATAAAATAATAATTTTTCATTATTTTTGCTCATTTATTTTTATGATTCATATTGATTTCAAAAGAGGCTCGAGTGAAATGAAATGAACATTATTAGACACATCTCAATGAGGTCAACCTAATTTAATATTTATTTTTAGACTTTGAAATTTTTTATTTCTAGGGTTTTGAAATACTTTTTGAGATATTTTGATTCATACATGATGTGATTATTAAGAAAGTTTCACTCATTTATGTTATTATGTTTTAACACAAAATTCAAATATAATTAATCGAATTTCTCCAAATTATTTTTTAGTTGTTTATATTACTATGAACACTTATTCTCTTCTAGTTTAACCTTCACATCACTATGAATTTATTTGATTACATTGCTTGAAATTATCTTATTTTAGTTTTGATATACGTTTGCTTAATACTAAAATAATAAAAAATTGCTATTTAAGCTTATTAACATAATAATTCATAGTAATTCAAAATGAGGTTATGTAAAGATCATAAGGGATATCTTAGACCATCACAATGAACACTACCCACTTTAATATTCATTCTTTTTATTAGGTTTATAATTTTATAGGGTTTTGGCAATTTTGCAAGACATTTGGGCTTGTACCTAATTTTACAATCCATGACATTACACTTGATCTCCTCATTATCTTCGGATGCAAATTTGTCATATAATTTATTTATTATTTATACAGTTTTCCATTTGATATAGTTATAGTATTATGTTAGTCTAAATTTTCTCTTGTGTGACATTTACATCACTATAATTTTGTTATACAATTTTTATTTTGTTTATCTTAGTTCGCATTTAATGTATATTTATTCAACATTAGAATGTTATGATTGTTTTTATGTTATTTATAATTATTCCAAAAGAGGTTTGATAGAGAAGAAAAAAATTTTTTAGGCTCATCTTAATAATCATTACCCAAAAAAACATTTTTACGTCTTTAAATATTATTTTATTTAATTATTACTCGTTTTATGAGACATTTAAATTCAAGATAGCAATGATGAAAGAGTGAGTAAGAAATGAATGAATTTAGTAGGATGAGAGTTAGTGTGATGCAAAGAAACTAAGAGACTATGAAAGACAGATAGAAGGAAGAACTATGAGTGATAGTCTTATAGAGGAAAGAAAGGAAGATGATATGAAGAGAAGAGATAGATGGGGACTAGGTTAGATATGGGAAAAAATTAGGGATGCAAAGAGTGATAAAAAGTTCAATGATGGAAATGAAGTAGACAGGGTTGATTTTGTGGTCAAAGAAAGAGACCAAAATGAGAAAGTAAGAGATCAAGAAAAGATAAAAGTGACAAGGGTCATAAATAGAATTGTTAGAGCATGAAGGGAATAAGGAGATGACAAAGATAGTAAGGGTGAGAGGGAAGTTAGAGGCAGCATTGGAATAACTTATAAAAATATAAGAGAAGAGAGAGATGAAGTATCTAAAGGTCTAAAAAATTTAGAGATATGGCTAAAGAAAAGAAGAGTGAAAGAATAAGAGTGGTAAAGGGGGAAAGCATTTAAGTTAATGATAAAAACAAAGCATGAATGTGAAGGGATAATAAAGGCGAGAAAACAAAGCAAAGGAGAGATAAGAGAGAAAATTAGAGTGTGAAGAGAGTAACGAAATGAGTGAAAGCATATAAATGATGGAAGAGAAGCTAGAAAGAGAGATTTATGGATAGAAGTGGGAGAGAGAATGGAGAGGAATAAAAGTATGATGTAGAGATTGAGTCATAATGACAAAGAAATATAAAATGTGAGAGGGCTTCATAAATGTTGAGAAGGCATGGAGAGGCCAAAAAAGATGAAGAAATACAAAAAGTATACCTAAGCATCAAAAAGGATAATGAAAAGATAACATTAGAGCGACAAAGAGTAGGAATGAGGAGAGAGAAGGTAAGTGGAGGAGGATGAGAGATACATAAGATGGATGAGGGAAATATCAAAAAATGAAAAGGTAGCGTCAAAAAAATATGGTTGTGAAAGAGAAGGGAAATATATAGATATAGAAACCACAATAGATAGTTAACAAAGTGGGAAACCAAGTAATTGCAAAAGTCAACTGTGACAGATGGGGACATAGAACAAAGAAAGTCAAAAAAAGTGGGACAAATCGTGATAAAAATATAGAAATGATCAAAAGTGAAGATAGAGGGAAATGTTGAGCAAGAGACAATAAGAAAGGGCTAAATGTAGTTAAGAGATATTATGAGCAAGAAAATAGTGGTGTGGAATAAAGTGAGACATAGTAGAGTAAGAAAACTTAAGTGAATAAGGAGAATGTTTAGAAGAGTGAGAGCAAGAGATTGGATTGTAAGAGAGAGTGAACAACCATATAGAGAAGGGATGTCAAAAATAATAAATTAGTTTAACATTAGGGAGGACAAACATTATGCAGAAAGACATATAAAAAGATATAAAGAGATGTGGTATAACACATACTACAAGAGACTTAGAAATCGATAGAAAGAAATGAACTTGTTAACAATGAGAGATACATAGAATAGTGAGATGAGGAACAAAGAGTGAGACTCTTATGAAATATTTTTATTTATTACATGAGGGAATATTTTTATTATTTTCTTTTGAAATTCCCTTGAAGAGTTTTAATGCAATATAATTAAAATTTATTTGATTAACTATTTTAATTATTTTATAATAAAATCACTAATATATATTTTTTATTAATTAATATTGTATTATTTATTTTAATAAAAACTCATTAGACTTAGTTTTTTTCCATTTGGATCTTATGTGCTTAGTAGTTATCTATATAGCTAATTCTTAATTCTAATAATGAAAATGAAGAATAATAAATAATTGTTAAAAGAAGTTTAAGTGTAAGAATAATAAATACTTTGTATTAATATTTTTTATGAAATTTATTAGGAATTTTTTTCCCATAATTAATGATAATAATTACAATAATTCATTGTTATACCTATAATGATTGGTTATAAAGAAAACACTTGTAATTATAATTACAAAATAAATTTCCATATTAGTATTCTATTTTCCTTGATTCATTATTAAATTCCTTATGTGATATAATTTAGTGATAATTGATTTATTAATATCATAAATAAAATTTTTTTAAATATTCATTATTTTATGGTTCTTTATTATTATTATGATAATGTTGAAAAGCATTATTAGCTAACTATTACAACTTAGTAAGAACTATAAATTCATAATTAATTACTTTTCATAAATGCTTTTTAAAACTATTACATAATTCCTTTTAAAAATTATTAAGTTTTTTTGTAGTAATAATTGATAAGATTAGACTGATAAACAATAATTGTTAACCTGAAATGTGATTAAAAGTAATAATGCAATTGAACATTATCTTAATTTTCGAAATTATTGAGAATAACGCTCTAAATCAATCTTATGAGCTAATAAATTTTACTAATAGCTAACAAAACTAAAGAAAGAATATTTTGAAAAAATCATATTATTTCTCAAAAAAATTTTGATTAATAGAAATAAACAAAGAATATGGCTCAATCATTAATGCCAAAAAGCAAGAAATAATAAGAATTTTATAAAGAATTAGAGGAATAGAAGAAAAAAGGCAAGGAATTTGTTGAAGACAAAAAAATAAAAAAAATTATGTGTTGGAATTGCAAATGTAAGAAGAAAAACAAAATATTGATATTATTTAATAATAAAATATATTATCAAAAAGTTTTATTTTATTAAGAAAATATATTCTATTATTTTTCTAAATAAAATTATTAATTAATATTTTGAATGAGTAATAGATTTTTAGTTTTTATATGAATAGTAAAATAATTTGTATAACTAACTATTAAAACTCAAAATAATAACATTATAAAAATTATTATTATTATTAGACTATTTTAGTTTATTTAATTTATTTTTTATTTAATAATATATTTAATATTTATTATAATCATAAATATAATAAATAGTAGAAATATTTCATAATTAAAAATATTATTACTATGGAAAATAATAATTTCGAATAATTTGCTACATATAAAAAGCATAAGATTTTAACAAAAGTTTTAATTTTTTAGAACTTCATTTAATGATTATCTTGCACTAAATCTTATATGTGTGGTTGAATACAACCATTTAGTATAATTTATCTTATTTTTTTCAAATGTTTTGGTTTAATTTGGATATATTACTATGTAATACGAAATCTCCTCTCTTGTAACATTTACTTCACTTTAATTTAGTTATATTACATTACTTTAATTTAACTTACTTATGTTTTAAAATATATTTTATAAAAAATTAAATGACAAATTCTCATGGTTTAAGAATATATATTTTTACAATTCATAGTTGTTGCATAAGATTTTTAATAGAGATAAAATAAATTCTATTAAAAAATTTTTAATGAGCTATATCTAATTAAATATTAGTTTTCGATTTTTCAAAGTTTTTTCAAGTTTTTTAAAAATTATTTAGTAGTGATTTTGATTTGAACATAATTAGATGATGGAAGATGTTACACTCTATCTACTTAGCATCTTGGAATGCAACTTTTCTTTAGGATTTATCATATTTTATTAAATTTCTTTTCTTAGATTGAGTTATATTACTATTTTACTATATTATTTTATTTAGTATGTCCTTTACATAAATTTTATTTCATTAGTCATATTACTTCAATTTACATAATTTATTCAATAATTTATATTAGCATAATATTGAAATAAGAATTTATTACTATTAAATTTTAGTCATTTAAGCAATTCTGAATAACTTTAAACACGCTCTAGTCAAGATTAAACAAACATCGATGGACTCATTTTTATGAGATCTTTTTAGTTAAATATTCATTTTTTATATTTTGAAATATTTTATTTTCTAAAGTCTTTGAAAGAATTACATTATATTTTTATTTTCACCTTATCACATGATAGTAGAGGTTATGCTTGATCTATTAGTTATCTTGTAACTCAATTTCTTAATATAATTCATATCCTTTCTTTAAAAGCTTTACATTTTATTGGTTATATTACTATGGCATTCTTATTCCCTTATCGTATAACCTCTACATTACTTTTATTTAGTAATACTACACTACTTTAATTAATCCTATTTTAGATTTATTATACATTTCCAATTGTTTAAAATAACATGTTATTATTGGTATTACTTATTTAAGTTTGTATGTACTAGCAGTTACAAAAAGGCCTAATGGAGATTAAAAAACATCATTGTACTCATTTGAATGAGCACTAAAAATTTTAAAAATATTTTTATGTTATTAGATCTCTTATTTTTAAAGCATTAAAATTAAACTTTCATAATTGGAACTTTCATGGGGCAGAAGGGAGAAATTTAAAGCAAAAAGTTGAGAGAGATATAGAGAAATAGAAAAGGAGAGAAAAGAGCAAAGATAAAGAAGATAGAGAATAAATAAAAATATTGAATGAGAATAAAATAAGAGAAAGGACAGGGATAAAGGAGAGAGATGTTGAGTAAAAGACATTAACTAAGAGATAAAGCTAAAATAATAAAGTAGTGACACAAATAATTAAATAAATTAACGAAGCAATGTTGTTAGAGTAATTCAATTTAATATGTGAATTAGTTGTAATACTAAATATCATTTAAATTCAATGAAAAACATAATGCTTTGGTTGATACTATTTTTTGTACAGATAGTTTATGATAAGTGTTAATTATAAATTTAATATTTTTTAATTAGTTAGTATGATCTAAAATGTTAATTAAAATATATTTTAATGTCAAAAAATTATTTATCTTAAATTAATAAGAAATTATATTTTTTTATAATGTTTATTTAATTACATTATTTGGTGCATTAAAAAACGAAAGCATATAAATTTCTAGTTGTTATAATAATGAACTTAATTTTATATTTTATTGCAATAAATATAAATAAATAAAAAATATTATTAATTATATTACAAACATATAATGTGTTATACATAATTTAATATGTTATAACATGATATATATATCATTAGCTTTTAAAAATTATATTATTAAAACATAATTTAAATAGTTACATGATGCGTGAAATATTATATTATTGTTTGCACCTTGAGAAACTAGATATGAAAATAGTGATAGAGCAAGAAAACAAAAAGGATAACGTATAATGAATATTTGTTTTTTAAAATTTGTATAATAATTTCTAAAAATACATAGTATTTCATAATTATAATATTTGTGATATTTTTTATATGAAATGAAAAATATTTTTATTGTAAAATATAAAATTTAAAATAAGTTATTGGCCATCAATTATTATAAAGAATGTTTGCCATAGTTATACCTTTGTTAAAGTGAAATTGTTTTATAATAAAAGCTCGAAGTATTATGGTAAATAAAAACATATATTTGATAATTTATAAAGAAATAATATTTTAGTTTTATTGATAACTTTGATGCATAAAAGATTATATAGCAATTAATGTTGACGCATTATTAAAACTAACTCACAATCATTAGAAATATTATTGCCATGAGAAATTATGTACTACACAACATGTTATGATGCTGCCCAAATTAATATTGTCATTAGCAAATCATTGTTAACTTTTTGGTCCTAATTATATGCACTATTGCAATGCAACTGTGGTAGAACAAATATAAGAATTATTGATCTACTTCTATGACTAATTCTTGAACATAATGAATGTTTTTAAAAATTTTATTTATTAGCATTTTTATGCACTTTCAAAACTTATTTGAGTATTTTTATTCCTTATTTTAATTTCATCACTATGTATAGTAAAAATATCAAAAGAAAAAACATTAGACATTATTACAATATTAAAATAATATTATTTCTTCCTTAGTTAATAAATATAAAAGAATTAACATTTATTGAATCACAAACATATAATTATGTTTTGGGCTCTTGCAATGATATGTCATAATAAACATTATAGATATGGTTTTACTATTATTTTAGTAAATATATAACATAAATTACAAGATCGAGATAAAATTATGACACATAGAGAAGAGTTAAATGATAAAAGGAAGAGGGAATATTTACATTTTAAGCTATGTAAACTATTCTTCTTAAAAATTATATATAATATTAAAAATAATTACATTTTTGATATTATATTTCATATGAAAGAATTTTAATTTTCATTATCAGTTGTAAAATGAGATAAATAAAGTGAACTATTACACATTAATTAATTAAAAGCTTATTTATTATAATTATATGTGAATTGAAATATTATGGAAATTTATTTTCAAAATTAGAAATTATGATGCAAATTAATAAAACATATTTATTAGTTACTAAATGGTTGTATAATTAATTTAATTATAATTTAAATGAGTAAATATTTTATGTTCATTCATATTAAAATATTGTAATACCTCATATAATCATGTATTTTTAAGAATTATAGTGCATCAAATTAAATATATATTAGAGAAGTAATAAAATACCTTAAAAAATATTATACTGAAAGGAATTATATATAAAATATTTCAAATGAAATTTTGCATAAGAGCAACAAAAAGTGATAGATGTGAAGGGGATAAGAAAACAGAGGGAGAGTTAAAAAGAAGATAGATATTTAGACTAGAATGAGGGATTTAAAGAAAATCATAACCATTTCATAATAATAACCCTAATAAATAATATGAAAAATGAAAATTATAAAACAAAGTATATAATTAAGTTATTTATTAAAAAAATATCATTGTATTATTAAAACACACTTTTATTAGATAAATTATTGCCATGAATTTTTTTTGCATAAAGGTCAACTACCATATCTGTAGCACAAGCTTGCCTTTTGTTAGAGCTCTAATTTTACCAAATGTTTTGATGTTCGTGTGGTCACAATACCCATTTTTCAAAAAAAAAAAATTTCTTGACTATTATCCTATATATAACAAATTATGTATGATAATTTCTAAATTATCTCTTGTATAAACTTTTTAAAAATAGTTTTTGTTTTTTACAAATATTAGAAAGCATTCTAATTTAAATCATTCAATTATGTTTAATTAATCAGACATTATTTATATTATATCTTCCTAGAAAGTAGAAATTCAAAGATAAATGTTTGTCTACTTAATAATAATTTTTAAAAATATATAGTCAAATATTTAAAAATTATGAAGCATAAAATATGAATAAAACTTTTTATGAAATTTTTGTATTATTAATTTTTACCCACTGAATTGTGTACATTTAAAAAATATAAAGCCTAGATATCAAAAATTATTTATAATTATACAACAAATGTATAATCACTTATGCATACTTTAGAATTAATATATCATAATGTATGTTAGGCATATGTTCTGTATGACTTTTCCATTAAATATACATTATAAATAATATAAGTATGCATGAAACGTTATATGGATTCCTTTAACATGTGGCATTTCTTAGTTAATATTAATTGATGGAGCTAAAAAAGTGATACATGAGAGATAGAGATAAATATCATGAAAGAAAAGGATAGAGACTTGAAAAATTACGAAAAAATGAGATGAAAATAAGGATATTAAGAGAAGTGATGATCGAACAGAAAGGTTATATTTACATTTTAAGGAATCTTTCTTTTAAATATATAGTAATACGACATACTTATTATTGCCATATTATTTTTTAGATGAAAATTAAATATAATTGTTAATATTAACTATAAAATATGATGTATAAAGTAAAATTAAAATTTAAATAAAAAATCTAGAATATTATCACAAAAATAAAAATATACAATAATTTGAAAAAAATACTTTAAATGTTATTTATAAATTTATTGCATAAGAAATTATGTTTATTAATGATAACTATTATGATAAATGGAATAAGCATATGTTTTTAAGAATTCTAAAAAAATAATATTATTATAGTAATAATAAAGTAACACAAAATATTTTACTAAAAGTTATTATATTAAATATTTAAAAAGATTTTTTAAGAGAGAATGCGAGAAGGAGAAAAAGAAGAAATGGGAAGAAAATGAAGTGATGAGAGATTCAAGGAAGAGAAAGATATAGTGGGGAATGATGGAAATAAGGCGAGAAGAGATAAGGGAAATTAAAGATGCTTAACAAAAGAGTAGAAAGTGACGGAAAAGTTATGCTAGAGAGAACATGTAGAAAGAGAAAAAGTTAAGGAAATTAACTATAGACATATACTAACATGAAGAGAAGAGAGAGTTTGATATTGGTTTTGAAAGGAAGAGAGTTTAGAGACCTGATTATAATAGAGAGTAGATAGAGATGAGAAAATAGTGATGGTGAATTTGGAAAAGATATAGATGGATAAATAAAGAGAGATATGGAGTAAAAAGTAAATGTTAAGAGAGAGTGATATATATATAAAGGAGATAAAGAGAATAAATAACTAAATAAAAACGAGAGAAACGATGCAAGAGAGGGGATATAGGTGAGAGAAGGTGAGGGAAAGAGAATGAGATAATGATAAGAGGACAAATAAGAGAAGATAGTGAGATAGAGAAGGAAGTTAAAGCGAGAGTTATGGTGGCAATGATAAAGTGATGAGAAGAATAATTCAATAAATACTTTATCTTAATAATTTAACTGATAATATTTATTAATTTTTAGATGATAATTACATATAATATAAAATAATATTTAAAAAAATAAAAATGAAAAGTTTTGTAGTTTTGTTTTCTATTACTAATGTTTGAAATATATGTTGACTATTAGTTTAAGTTAATTATTATAAATTGATGTACTTATAACTATGATAATTTGTTTTATTTGAAAAAGTATGATTTTTTATTTTCACAAAAAAAATACAAATTCTAAATTAAGTTAAGACACATTAATTATTATGAAGAGCATTATAATAGTTATACATGTGTTGAAATATAATTAAATATATATTCAAAATTAAAAATATTCTAGTAATAAAAATATATTTATAAATTTAAGAGAAATAGTTTTTTAAATCCATTTATAATGTCGTTCCATAGTACTTATATGTGTATTAATATTCAAATGTTATAATATATGTATAAGTATGTATTTCTTATCTTTCTAATAAATAAATTAAGTGACTGTTTTATTGCAATAATAAGGTAACACATTAAAAATTCTACTAAAATGTATTATATATAAAATTGAATAAAAATTACTTGAAAAGATAATGATAGAAAGTGATAAAATAGATAAAAGTAGAAAATGTAATGATGAGAGATATAATGAAGAGAGAGACAAGAGGGGAAGTAAAGAAATTAGGAGAGTAAGGAGATAGAAGTTTGGAAGAAGCTTGATAAAAAATAGAGGGAAGATAAAGGTAAATTAAAGTGAAAAAGTAGAAAGATAAATAGAGTAATAGAGAAGAAAGGATACATAGAGACGCAAAAAGAGGGGAGTGAGATGGAGGGTTTTGGAAGGAAGGGAATAAAAGAGAGAGGTCAAGTGATCAGGTGAATTAAGTAGATAAAAAGATAGGGATTAGAAGATAGAGAATGATATGATGGGAAAATATAGAGAGACATAAAATAAGAGAGAAGAAGATAGGAAATAGAGAATAAATATGTCTTAAAAGGAGACAAATGAGAGAAGAGAAAGAAAAATGGGACTAGAAAGAGATAGAGATGGGAGATAGGAAAAGGAGTTTTAACTTATAGTATATATTAACATTGAATTATTAATCATGTATAATATTTAGTAATATTTAGGAAAAACAAAAAAAAACTTTTCTTGTCATGTGTTGATGTTGTTAATGTTTAAAATTTGTGTTGTCTTATAATTTAGTACTATTTTATTAATATGTGTATTCTTAAAAGTTAATTAAATAATAAATAGTATCACTTATACTATTATGTTATCTTCACATAAAATAGAATGTATAATAAATATTAATAATATTTAATAAAAATGACATAATTTTAGTTATCTTATGTTTTATAATATATTATAATATTAAAAAAGATTACACACATCATTCGTATGTCACTATAAATTTATAATAATTTAAGTTCAATTTTGTTAATATAAGTAATATTATATACATTTAAAGTATATTAAAAAAATATTTTATTAAATCATACTAAGGGTCATATTTAGTACTATGCTAAATGGTAACATTATAGTACAGTTATATTAATAAATAATTTCTAAATTTGAAATTATAGAATAGCATATATAGTAATGTTATTTGTTCATAAATATTAACATGTTATTATGTGCCACTGGCATTTATTTAAAAGAAAAAAGTTATGAACAAATTTATGCAAGGGAACTTATGATGTCCCCCATACCAATACCACTGTCACTAAAGCATTGATAACATTTGAGTTCTAATGACATGTAGTGTTGTTGTGCACTTCTATGACTACTATCTTGAAGATAATGAACATTTTTTTTGAAATGACATTAATTTTCAAGGGTGTACACATTGAAAAAATATTTTATATTCATTATATATGTAGTAATATACTCTAGTGTCATTAACTTATTTATAAAAAATTAATAAAAATGTATTTATACTATACTTCTATTTAAATTGAACATTCCCACATAATTCTAATATACTATCAATATGTGAGATAAGATAGATAATAAATATAAATAACATTTCATATTAATGATATCATTTTAGGTAGTTAATGTTTTATGATATTTTTAATTATACCAAAAAACAATTATACAAAATATTTACATATTGCTATAATGATATATCTATTGTAATTTATTATAGTTCAAACAAGTATTATGTATTAATAAGTAATCATTAAAATTGAAATTATAGAATGAAATTCATAATTGTTTCTTATAGATATTTACATATTGTTTAAATCAAGTGACATTTATTGGAAGCAATAATGCTTTGAAATAATGTATGGAAATTTATGACATGCAAAAAGGACACTGAACTGAGCATCATCGCCAAAGCATTCTTAAATGTGAATTCGTAATGAGATATAATGCAATATTACTGGTGTTGTTAAACATCCTTAGAAGAGCTGGAAAATCATAGTTGTGTACTTATTATTTAGAAAATAACAAATAGTTAAAACATTGTTCGAAATTATCATTCATATAAACTTGCAAAATAATTACTTTTATTATATATGTCATAGTTTATTTTGATATTAAGACATCAATTATATCAAAATTTAAAAATATTATGTATATTTTTACTTTTATTAAAATAAATATTAAAGAATAGGAGTTATTTTAACACAATTATAGTATTATAAATAAAGTAATTGAAATTTAATTCATTTTAAATATTAAAAATAAAAGAAAATTTTTTAATATAATTATTTTATAATGTTTTTTAATTACACTATTTTGTAGGTTAAAAAAATGAAAAGCATATAAATTTTGAATTTTTTAAAACTAAATATGTATTTTTTCATAATAAATAAAAATAAATAAATTTATTGTTGTTTATTTCACAATCACAGAATAATTTATACATACTTTAATATGATATACCACAATATATGTAGATGGTATCATTTTTAAAATGTGTGTCATAAAGTAAACTAGATATGAAAAGAGTGATAGAAAGAGAAAATAAAGAGGATAAAATGAAAAAATAAATTTTGATTTATAAAATTTTTATATTAACTTTTTAAGATATATAACAATGTAAAATAATAATTTTGGTTATATTTAGTTTTACATGAAAATATAACAATTTTTTTGTTATGAAATAAGAAATATAAAAAAATATTACTCATTAATTATTAAAACGAATGTTTGTCATAATTATACATGCATTCAAGTAAAATTGAAATTTATATAAAAAGTTCAAAGTATTATAATAAATAAACAGATATATTTACTAATTTGTTAATAAATAATATTTTTAATTTTTTTTATAATTTATTTTGCATAATAGATGATATATGAAGTAATATTAGCATATTATAACATGTGTTATAAACACATTCTTGTAATAATTGTAATAAATTAAAAAAAAATTTCATTATATTAATATTAAAAAATAAAAACATTTGACTAAAATGTATTATATTTAAAAAATTTTAAAATATATTTGAAGTGATAATATCAAAAACTGATAAAGGAGAAAGGCAAAGAAAATAAAATGATGATAAGAATATGGATGAGTGAGACTGAGATTGGAATGAAAGATATTGGGAGAGAAGGGAGTGAGTACACTAGAAGAAGAATGTCAAAGGAATAGGGAGATGATAGAGGAAAACAATAGTAAAGATGTAGCAAGAGAAAGAGAGTGTAGGGAAAAGATTTCAAAAAATAAATGCCGAGAAACAAATTGTGCAACACATGTGCTTCTCAAGAGTTCACAAATTCTAATACTACTCTTGACCAAACCATTTTGACTTTGTAGAAACGTACTGCTATAATTTTTGTGTAGCTACAGAACTATACAAAAGCAATTAAATCATACACTTATTATTATTGTCTCATAGATAAATAGTTATTTAAAAACACTTCTAAATTATCATTTATATATTTTTCTAAAATTATTTCTTCTTTAATAAATTTCTGATAATATATTCTAATATTATCATATTATTTATATTAAATTGAAAAGAAATTATCAATATGATTATTACACTTAAAGCAAATATTCATTATAAAAATTAATTAAATTATTTTATAATTCTTAGAAATAAAATTAAAAAATTATGTATTAGTTTTAAATAATAAAATTAATATTAAAGTCTACGACATCAGAGATTTTTAAAGCCTTTATAATTGATAGAGATAAAAATGGATATGTTTGATGGATATAATTGTATCATAATTGAGAAATACCATGGATATGTAGGAATGAAATAGAAACAAATAATAATAATAGGTGAAGAGAGATAATGTAATGAAGAGAAAGAGAAAAAGAGATAAACAAGAAAAAAGATATAGGTGATAGGGAGAATAAATATCATAATGAAAGAAAAAGAGGAATAAAAAATTATGAGTGAGAAAGGAGAGAGGGCGATGGGAAGACAAGTGACATAAATGTTAATTATAGATAACATTAAATGTAATTAATATAAAAAAGACCTCAAAGGTTTAGAAGGATTTTATTGTATTGCAAAAATTTAAGTTTATGTTAAGCACTAATTGAAATATAAAAAATGTGCCATAATAACAATAAAATTTTAGATAGTTTATCTTTTATAATATATCATCATCATATCAAAAAAACATTTATGGGAAACATGTACAAACTACTATAAATATAGATTAATTTTATTGTAACATATTAGATATAAGACATATTTTCATCTATTAAATTAAGTTAAATTTATTCTTTTATCATATTATTTTAACTACATGTATTAATAATGATAAAAAAGTATACTTATGTTATAAAGTTAATATTAAGAAAAACATAATGAAAAGTTTACTATAAAATATGATATATAAATAAAATTTTATTAATATTAATATGGTAATAAAGTAGATGTGTTTCGTTAGAGAGATAAATTTTATGAAAAGCTATGTACATCATGTGGATAGCTTAAGAGTCACCAATTGTGTACAACTCTTATCCAACTATGCTTAATTTTGACATTTAATAAGAACCATTGCTATAATACTAGTTTGGCCACACATCATAAGCACAACAAAAAATAGTACTTTTCTAAATAATATAAGAAAATTAATAAACCATTTGAAATTATTTCTAAATTATCATGCATATAAAATTTGAAAAAAAAATTTATGCTTATTATATATTTCATAATGTATTCTAATACTAATAATTTATTTATGTTGAATTAATATAAAATTGTGTACAATATTATTTTGTTTAATGTAAACATTCTTAAATATAAATTATTTCGATATAATAATATTTATTTTAAGTAAAAAAATTATCTATTAATTCTAAATAATAATTTTTTAGTTATTATGAAAAAAGATTAAACTAACATTAAATTGAAATTTCTCAATTTATATTACATTATGGAGCTAAGAAGAAGAAGAAGAAGAGGAAGAACTAGTTATGTTTTTAATATATTATTATTCTATTATAAAAACTTTTTATGTTTCATTTTTTAAATATTAGAAATATATAATAATTCTACTCTATTGTAATTGATATATTTTATTTTGTCCAACATTAAATAATTTTGATGCTTTTTTATTTTTTATGAAGTGTTATATATAATATTAAATGAAAATAAAATTAATATTAGAGATTAATATATATATATATACATATATATAATAAAAAAATTTTAATGACTTAAAAAAATCAATTTATTATTAAAATCAATTGTCATTTATAAGAAAAAAGAATAGCATGAAAAATATGGGCAACACAAGTGATTCTCTGTTGCACACCTATACAAATACTATGTCCACCCAAGCATAGTTAACTTTTTAGTTGTATAAAAATCATGTGCTGCAAGACTTGTGTCATGGCACATGCGTACAAAAGTTACGAACTAATACTTATGTGATAATTCTCTTGAAAATAATGAAATGATTAGGAAATTTTTATATTATGAGGCATTCTCTCTTCAAACAAATATGCTAATTATATTATATATATATATATATATATTAATATATTCTAATATTGATATTTTAAATATATTATGCTAATTAGATATTAGTTATATTATTATTTCTCATAGAGTAAATGCTAAAACATAAAAATTCCTCCACTAAGTTATAATTCTTATAAATAAAAAATAAAATATATATTAATTATTCAAAACTAAAAAATAAATTATTTTTATTAAAAAAATATATATTAAAGAATGCAACATGATTTATGTCATCGATAATCTAAATTGATAGTGGTAAAAGAAGACGTAATGGCATGGAGGTGGGCATACTAGATGAAAAGGTCTTTAATAGTTAAGAGTATGTACAAAGGAAAGTATTAATCAAGATAGAAGTAAGGATTTAATGAAAAGAAAGAAAAAACAAAGAAGGAGGACAAAAAGGAGGCAACAAAAACAAAAAATCAAATGAAAGGGAATATAAAATGGGAAAATAAATAAAGATAGAAGAGAGATGATTATGGGAACAAAAAGAGGGAGAAGACAAATAAGTGAATGACAATGGGAGAAGGAACAAAGTTAAAATAAGAGACTATTAAGATAAAGTGAAACAATTAAGAAATATCATTAAATAAAAGCCACATCTAAATTATTTCGTTTGTAATATTTTTGTAACTTTAATGTACTAACCATATAAAACATTAAATACTACTTAAATAAATTAAAAAAAATTAGAGTTTTATTTTACTTTAGTATATTAGAAATTTTAAAGAGATATGCTGACTATTAATTTATTATTGTTTCATTAGTAAACAGTTAACAATATAACAAATTAAATCATTATTCAAAGATAATATGTTCATATGATATTATATAGATAATAAATATAAATAATATTTCATATTTTGGGTAAATTGTTATATAGTTTGTCATACAATATATTATTATGATATATATATATATATATATATATATATATATATATATATATATATATATATATATATTATACTTTATTATAGTTTACATAGATTATGTTGGACAACGCTAAATTTTGTTAATGTTGTTATCTTATTACACCACATGGATGTTGTATTTAACAATATGCAAAAACGATAGGAACTGTATATAGTTCATATTACAAAAAGTAATGAAAGAGGAAATTACAAAACAAATTTCATAATTATGTCATTTATAAAAGTTAACTTAATATTGAAATTAATTGTTACTCATAAGTTAAACACATGCTATGAAAAATATTTGTATGATGTGGATTGCTAAGGAGGTCACCCATCTTAATACTACGCTCACTCATGCATGCTTAACTTTGATTCCAATGCTCTAATGTTGTTGTTGTTTTAAATGCATATCGAAGTTAAGAAACATATACAAATGTGATTGTAGTCTCAAAAACTTTAATTATTCAATTGATTTTCTAAATCATTATAAAAAAATTTGTTAACAAATAATTTCATTTTTATTATATTTCTTTCTTTATTTTCTAATATTAATACATTAGGTTTGTTAAATTAATAAGAAATTATTTGTATTACAATTTATCTTAAAGAAAATATTTACATAGAAGACTTCTTTATACTAAATAATAGGTTTTACATATAAAAGAAGTATTTATTAATTTTAACAAAAAAATATTTCTATCATGCAAAATATATATTAAAGAATATAACGTGAGAGGTATTTCTATTAATATTACTTATTGAGTGAAAATAAGTGATAGGGTGATGGAGAACAGAATATTAGGAATTAGTAAGAGTCATATATAGATGAAAGAGACAAAGAGGAAAATATTAATAGAGTGTGAAAGGAGAAATGATTGAATAAATAGAGAGAGAAAAGAGAGAGGAGGGAGAGAAGATACAAAAGATAAAATAATTAACGAAGTGAAAAAAAGAAATATAAATGAGAAGTGGGTGGGGGAAAAATAAATAGATATAGTATGGACAGATAAGTAAAGAATGATAATGGGAGAGAGAACCAAGTGAGAAACTGTAAGAGATGTGGAGATAAAGAAAAAGTGAATGAAATAATTTAATAATTAATGTTTCAAAAAAATTAAATTTATAGTATTTCTTTAGTATGAATATGTTAAAAATATAAAATATTAAATTTTAATAAAATACAACTAATGTTTGAAGTTTCAAAGCATATTCTTAAGTTGTAAAGATTAAAAATATGTGTTGAGTATTTACATAATATAAATTTTTTAATATATATATATTTAAAAATAAAATTATGGATTAAATATATTTATTATTATTTGATATTTCTATAATATGAATGCCATATTTCATCTTCATGATATAATTTTACTAGTTAATTTTGAATAATAAATTTTTAATATCTTAAATAAACAATAATACATAGCATATATATATATATATATATGCAAAGTATATATTATACATTGTTCTAGTTCATAAAATTTATGTCATGTAAATTTAAATTAAATTATAGTTATTAATTTTTTATATCATATAAAGTTGATAATAGTAAATAATAAATAAAATGGAGATCATAAAAAATCATTCTTAATTAATCTTGTCCTAGAATATTAACATATTATTTATTCTCCTTATCACCTCTAACTTTTGTCTCGTCTCACTTCTTCTCTTTATCTTTATTTAATCATCGATCTATTAATATTCTTTTACTGTTTTCATCTTTAACTCTCATATCAACTAATCACTCCTTTTACCTTAGTATATACTTATCTCCATAAATATTATATATTTTAAACAATATTAAATAAGATTAGTTGAGAAATTTCTCTTATTACACACTTTAATATATATTTTTAATGTTACATGTATCTATTAATATTTATAATTAATAAATAATTAACTTTTTGTATTTGTAATTTCAATATTGTTATGAAAATAATTCTTACTTATGAATATTTACTATAAAAGAATAGTAAATAAATAATTTCTTAATAATTTAGTGTAATTAAAGTATTAATATTGGAATGTATTATCACATATAAGATAAAATTAAAGTTATTTTTTAAAGTATATATTCATCAAAATTTAAAAAATTACTTCAATAGTTAATTTTATTATTGGGTAACAATCACATAAATATGATTATATACCTTTCCTATGATCTAAAATAGTAAAATAACATCTATAATATAATTTAATTACGAAAAATAAAACTTATATAAAAAATAACAAAGTAGAATTTATTTATATTTGCAATAATAAGGACATATTATATGTAAATGTTAAATACAATAACAATATATTATATATGAGAGACGAAAAAATTATATTATGAATTCTAAATATTAATTATACTTTTTATAATATGTCATTTGAAGATATTATATTCAAATATTATTATGACTTAGAACTTAATTGACAGCTTAAATTTATAACTATGAATAATTAATCATAATTAATAGCCAATAATATTTAGCTTTGCAATATAATAAAATACTATAAAACTTTATTTTTTTTAATTTAATAGTACCTGATATTACATATATTAATGTGTCAATATTTGTAAAAGCTATAAGTTAAATTATTACGATATAACTTTTACTTAATTTTTTCTTTCTTCTCTATATCTTTGCAGCACTGATATTTTCTCACTTTCTTCTCTCTTGTGTTATCATTCTTTTATTTGTATCCCCATTCTCTTTGCCTTCGTCTCACTCTCACCCTTTACCTCTTTCTTCTTTATAGTCTTATTTATCTCTATTTTGTTTTTTTGTTTATTCTATCTCATGTTTTTTTTCTATTTTTTTCTCTTCGTTCAAACATGTCTCTTTTCCCTCAGTTATTATTTTTCTTTTCTATCACTATCTTATCTATCAATGATTGTTCTCTTCTAGTAGACTTATCTCCCAAACCATCTCTTTATTATTTTTTTATTATAAATTATAAATTAAATATTTATTTTTTAAAATACATTTTAATGTGCACAATATGACATATTTCTTAATTAAGTACACTACATGAGAGAGAGTCAGTCATTGATAGACAAGTGAGTGATAAAGTAGAAAATAATGATATAGAGAGAGTAGAATGAAGATTTAATGAGGAGAAATTGTAAAGAAGAGAATGGAGATAGAGAAGACAAAGGTTATAGAGAGAATAAAAGAGAAAGTGAAAGTTAAAGAAATGAGACAATTTAGGTGAATAAAGAAGCGACGCGGTGAGGGGAAGACAAGACATTCAGATGAGTAACACAAGAAAAGAGAAAGATAATAGTATAAAGTTGGAAGGGAGAAAGTATAAGTGCTATAACGATAATGATAAAGAAATGGGGAAAATAATTAAATAATAGTTATATGTTAACAAAATAACTTATAGTATTTATTAATTTTGACATGTTAGATGATTATAATATTCAATATAATTTAAGTTCAAAATAAAACCTTTCTATGTTTTTTTGTACATAAGTAATAATGTGACATATTTTAATATACTATTATCTTATAATAGAATAAAGATAATAAATATAAAATACATTTCATATTAATCATTTAATTTTAAGTTGTTTTTGTTATAATATATGATTATATTAAGAACTTTTATAAAAATCTTGTGTACATTATTATAATTATATATTATGTTTGCCCTATAATAGCTAATCAAAGTAATCTCACATGTAACTAAAATATATTTAAATAAACATTTTATTATATTATATAAGTAATATTAACATAAAAGAACTAAAAAAAATTAAAACATATTACATATAAAATTGTTATTTATTAATAAATATTAAAATATTATTAAAACTTCACATTTATTAGAGAAATGAATGTTATTAATTAATGTGTGATAAAAGGACTTCTCAAGAGGTTACCTATACCAATTCCACAGTAACTTAAGGTCATTAATTGTTTCATGACCTCATAATTATGTATACAAACTCTAATATAGACATATCATAATATAATATGTAGATAAGATTTAATAAATCTTGCAATTAAATATGGAATATAAAGCATAATGCAATGTACTAAATATTATATTAAGGTTGAAGCAAGAGAGATTTGTTAATTTATTTTAATTGATTGAACTAAAACTTATAGTGGAGATGAAGATAGGTACAGTGGAATGAGAGCAAATCATTGAGAGATAAGAGTGTTAAACATAAAAATAGTGACACATAGAGAAGAGAGATAACAGAAACAATAGAAATATTTTTATTTTAAACTACATATATTATAAGTTTTAAAAAATATATAGCATTGATAATCATTTTTATTATGTTACAATGTTTTATAAAAAAATAAATTCTTAACATTAATTATAAAATAAGATATAAAAATAAATTAATGCACATTAATTATTATAAAACTTTCATGTTATTTCTATATAAGATCTCAAATAATATCGAAGTTTATTTTAAAATTTGAAAAATTTATGATAATTAAGAAAATGATTTACTAAGGAAAAAATCATATAATAATTTTTTTTCTAAAATTTAGATCAATAGAAAATTATATGTGCATCAAAATTAGAATAATATAATCAATGTTATAGGAATGCATTTCAAACTATTCTAATGCATTAACTTAAAAATTATATCACAAAAATGATAAAGGAACTAAAAAAAATAGTACGATAAAATGTGTTATAACTATCAAATATCTTAATTAATTTTTGAAGACGTAGTGACAAGAAGTTACTGAGGTGAAAGAGACAGGAAACTAAATTGAGGGAGAGAATGAAAGACGGGAGACAAAGAGATAAAAGAAGAGTGAGATAGAAAGAGAAATGATCGCTATAAAGATGGTAATCAAGTTAATAATTTAATGTTCATAAATAATAGCTAAACTAAAAATGGAATATTTGTAACTTAAGCTATTAAATATTATTTCTTTAAATAAATTTTAATTCGAAATAATTATATTTTTGACATGGGGTTTAAATGAAAAACAACACAGTTTCTTATATTTTTATAAAAGAAGATGTCTGAAGTAAATTATTATATATTAATTATTATAAATAACATTTATCCTTATTATATATGAGTCCAAATATAATAAAATTTATACTATTAATTTATAATATTATGGTAACTAAAACATTTGTTTACTAATAAGTAACTAATTAATATTTTTAGTTTTATTTATAATTTTAAAAAATAAAAAGAAATTATGTTCATATTAGGAAAAGCATATTATAACATATTTCAGAATCATGTGTTTCTAATAATTCTACTAAATTAAGTCAATGTTATTATTGCAATAAAAAAGTTATGGACGAAACATTCTACTAAATTGTATTATATGCAAATATTTAATTTATATTTCAAGAAAGTGTGATAGAAAGTGAGGGAAGAAAGATGAAATAATGTGATGAGAGATACTAAGAAGAGAGACGTAGAGAACGGGATAAGCAAAATTACAAGAGAAGAGAGAGGAGTCTCAAAGTTGTTTGACAAAATGATTTTGTGAGAAAAAAAAGATAAATTTGAGTAAATATGTAGAAAGAAAAAGAGAAAGGGAGTGAGGGAGAACAAAGGGAGGCTTATAGTGCCACAAAGAATAGAGAAAGTGAGATAAAGGGATTTGAAAGAAAGAAAGAGATAGTGAGGCGGAATGAAAAAATATACTATAAAGATAAAACTACAATAGAGAAGATAAATAAAAAAAGAAATAAAGAGGTATGAAAAGATATAAAGGAAAAAATAAAGAGAGATAAGCAACTTGAAGGAAAGTGGAGAGAGAGGTGAGAAGATAGATGACATAAAAGGAAAATAAGAATATGAAAGAGAGAAATGAGACAAGAGAGAGGGATAATTAAGGGAGAGGGTAATGGGAAGGTGAAGAGATAATAATTGTAAAGATAAATAAGACAATGATAATTTAATAGAGAAAGAAATGTGATTGAGTAAAAGCTAAAGAACTAAAAGCAATGACGTCAAAGAAATAATTAAATAAATGTTATATCTTAACAATATAACTAAAAGTATTTATTAATATTAATATGCTAATCTCATTCAATATTAAATATTATACAAGTAAAAAAGTATTATAATAATTATTTAATATTGCAATTTTAGAGTTTTTGTTGCTATTAATTCAATATCATTCTATTAGTATATATTCTTAAAAGTTCATTAAACAATTAGAATCAATTATTCTAATATATTGTCCATATATACATAACATATATAATAAATGTTAATGATATTTCACATTAAAGATAAAATTTTAGATTGATTATGTTATACATTGTATAATTATATTAAAAACGTTTTTAAGCATAATAAGTACATGATTGTAAGTATATATTAGTTCTAGTTTAATATAAGTAATATAATTAATATTATGGATAATTAATGTATATAAAAATATTTTTTTAATTATAACATATTTATGGCTTTATTTAATATTACTTTAAAATAATTATTGTTTTATACTATTGAAAATAATAAAAATAATTAAAAACAAATTATTGAATCTTAAATAATAGTTTTATTTATTAATAAGTATTAACATATAATTAAAACTGACTTAGATTCATTAAAAAAAATTCTATGGAAAAACAAGTGTAACATAATGACTTCTCAACATGCCAACCAATCCTAATACTACTCCTACCTAAGCATGGTTAATATTTGAATCATATTGTAATTCACTACTATAATGCTTATGTGGTAACACACACATACAAGATCTAGAAAAACATACCTTTATGACTTTCTTTAAAGATAATGTACTATCTCATAAATCTAATTAACTATCATGTGTATATACATTGAAAAATAATTTAATTCTTAGTATATACGTTATAACATATTTTGATGTTCAAAATCTATTTATGTTATAATAATAAGAAATTATGTATATTATAATTTTAATTAAAATGAACAAGTAAGATAAGAATTATTTTCACTAAATTTTTTTCTTATAAATAAAAAATAAAAAATATTTATTAGTTATATAATTATTATTTATATTATTTAATTTAATAAAATTTTCATGTATATTAATCTATATATTAATATAAATTAATAAATTTATCATTAATTGTATCATAAACTTAAAATTATCTATAATTATGCTAATATTAATATATCATAGTATACAATATACATTTTTTTTAATAATTGTGTTATTAAATATGTAACATAAATAGCAATACAATGCATGTAATAATAACAACATGACAAACTTCTTAACTACTATTAATAAATATAATAAAAATTAGATAGTTAAGATGGAAATTAATGGAACATTCATAGAGTCATAAAGAGATGAGATAGTTATAGATAAAAATAGTGACATTGAAAAGCGTGAGATATGATAAAAAGGGGAAACAATATTGATATCTACCAAATTATATTACATATAAAAAAAACTATACATTTAATAAATTACTTTACATTATGCTTTATAATGCTCATTTATTATCATTATACATGAATTAAATATAACTAAAACAATACATATATTACAAATTAGAGATGTTTTGAGAGCTAATAAATATATTTACTTTTTAAAATAATAATCAATTTTAGTTATAATTTAGAAGCATAGTGGATACGTGTATTAATATTATCTAATCATAATATTATTTATAATCAAATTTAACGACAATACTAATATATTAACATCAGAGTTTTATTACAATAATAATAATGTAATACATGAGATATTTCACTAGAATGCATTATATATAAAATATCTTAAGTAAAATTTAAATGTATAGTGAAAGAAAGTGACAAATGAGAAAGTGAAAAGAAGATAATGTGATGTTATGATTTAGGGAATAGAGAGATAAAAAGATATAAGCACGAGAGAGAGGTAAAGGAAATTAGGATATATAGAAAGTTATATTAACATTATTAAGTTAATATTAGGGAATAATAAAAATTATAATTTAAATTATTAAAACTAATACACAATTTTGTTATTTATTAATAAATTTATAGATTTTATTATAACTTATGCCCATTCATTTGAAAAATAAATGCTATGGAAAATATTTAAAATAACAGGACTTCTAAAGAGCCTCCGCATATAAATGCTATGCTTACCAAAGCATGATTAAAGTTTGAGATTAGACGAGATCAATGAATTAATCCTTCTCGAGATCATGTTTATATGATTTTTAATAACTTTTATGTATGTTACAAATATCATTATATATTCTAAAGCTAATATGCTCATTTTATTGAATTAATGAGAAACTATTTATATTATAATTTTCTTTAGAGTAGACATTCATACGTAATGTTTGTCAAACAAGTTATAGTTATTTAGTATTATATTATTATGTATTAAATATAAATAATGAAATACAAAAAAAAAGGTTTTATTGTATTTATTATTTAAATTATTTTCCTTAATTACTCCATTATGTATATTAAAGTAAAACAAAAGCATACATAGTGTAAATTAATATAATGTTAACACTATTTTTTCTTAATTAATATAAATATACAAACTTATCATTAATTATATAATAAACATATCATATATTTTGCATAATTTAATATTTATATACAATAGTATATGTTATAGATATGATTTTTCCATTTATGTTTTAAATATATAATATAAATATTAGTGGAATACATGACATTATATTGAAGTGCGTAACAGACTTAATCCTTGATTAGTATTAATTGATGGAGATAGAGAAAGAGAGTTTAAAATGGGAAATTCCTTCCACAAAAGAGATGTAGAGAGACGTGGAGAGATAAGAGAGAGATAGAAAACAGTGATAAAGAGCAAAGTGAGAGAAAAATAAATGCAAAGGGAACATTTGCATTTTAAATTATGAATATTTTTCTAAAATATATAATAGTGCAAAATAATTATACTCATAATATTTTATATAAAAAATAAATTCAATATTACATATTAATTATAAAAAAGAGTAAATATTACATAGTGATTACTACATATGTTCAATCTCTATCATTATATTAGCCTCACCACCTTATCTTCTTCTCTATCAATTCAATGTCCTTCCAATTCATTCAGTTTTTCTCGCTATCTTTTCTATAAATGTTTCATTATCATTCTATTCATCTCTTTTTCACTCTATCTTCATTAATGAACTTTTTATCTATATAATACATTTTCTCACTCGCTTTAAAATCCCTCTATCACACTCTCTCCCATTTCTATTACTATATGTCTCCCTCACACTCTTTCTCTTTCAACCTAATTTATCACTAATGTTTTATCAAACTTATTCCAACCTACTCCATCACCTCTCCCATTATTTTACTCATTCCCCTCTGTTTCCTTCTCTTACAAGTATCTCTTATGACTTTATTTTCTTCCACGTTTTACCTCTAACACTTTCCTATTGTTTGCTCATAAAATATAACTTAAAATGTTTCATATATAATACATTTTAGTAAAATATTTGGTGTTGTATTATTATTAAAATAGTAACAATTATTACGTTTATTTAAATTATTATAAACATATGTTTGATTTTATTATGAGATGATTGACAAAATAACTAAAAAATAAGTTTTTTTCCTCTTTTTTTATTAATTTTAAAAAATGAATTTGAGAATAAAACTAAGAAATAATGAATAATAATTGATAATAATGCAAGTATATAAAAAAATTAAATAATTTTATTTCATTCTATTATCTTATTCTTAGTAATTTCTAATTAAGATTAAGCGACCAAGAATTAATCTAATTAATTATTAAATTATAATAATAAAAAATGGTATCATTTTTTAAAAATATTTCATAAATAGTTAATAATGATTTTCATTTCTATCATTTTTTACATATTCTTGTAAGAAATAATAAGTCTAAGAAAGAGAAACTATGAAGAAGAAGAAATCATAAATTGGTAATTGACAATAAAAAAAGAAAAAATTGGACACAAAAAGGTCTAAAAGAAGAGCATAATAATATTAAAATTCATATTAAAAGAAGGAAATAAGATAAAGACTAAATTCAAATAAAACTAATGTGGAATAAATACAATGTTAAAAGAACTAGATGAAATATATATGGTTTTATAACAAGAAAAACAACACAACCAAGATAATAAGAATAAATCTAAAATATTCCAAAAAAATTATAAAAATATTAATATTAATAATATTATTTTAACATGCTTCATTTACATTATTTTTTCTTTATTTTTTTATAATCTTAATAAATTAACAAAATAAAACTTATTAATAATATAATAATAATCATAAATTTTTTTAAACTCATTATAATTCTTTCATTTTTTATATTAATTTTTAATTATAAGTTGTGTTTTTTTGTATATATTTAAATTAATAAAATATTATTAAAAAGTAAATATCACTCATAAGTATCCTTCTTCATAATTATGAGTGAATTTGATATATATTAATAATTATTAAAAATTTTCCTAGTTTTCATAAAATAATAATTAATAATTTTTAATATTCACTTTTTTATTTTGAATTTATTAACTATGTTATTTTCGTTTGATACATATCATGTTTCTTATTCTATTCCTTAATTCTCATTTAAAATATGATATTGAAGATAGAAAAAATAATGAGTAAGAACGATAGAGAGGGAGAGTGATAAAAGGAGAGGGAGAAAAAAGGAGAGAGAGAACAAGGAGTAATTAGGAGATATGAGAAAAAGATAAGGAATGTATATGGATAAAAAAATATAGAATAATGAGAGAGAATAAAAAAATAACATTAAGAGAAAAATAACAAGAGAGAGTGCATGATGAAGTCAGAGAGGGAATGAGTGACTGATAAAGATAAAGATGGTTTATGTAAGAGGCAGGGAGAGGAAAAGAGTGAAAAGAAATAAAATAGTGAATAAAGAGAAAGAGTGAGAAAGAGATAGTCAATGATAGAGTGAAAGGGAAAAGAGACTGGGTGAGAATCAATTAGTAAATAAGATGGTTGCCAAATAAGGAGGAGACAAGAAAGGAGATGTGAAAAAGATAGAATAAATTAAGAAGGTAGCTAGACAAAGGTGTACAAAGAAGGAGAGAGTTTGGGAGAGAGAAAAATGAAAGAGAGTAGTGAGGTGAGTATTAGAAAGAGAAAATAAAGAGAATAAATGAAGGAGAGAAGAGATACACAAAATTTTTGATATACATGAAGTAGAAATTAAGTGAGATATTCAAAGAAAAAGCTAGAAAGGTAGTAAAAGAAATAAGAAAGATTTGGTGGGAAGAGTGAGAGACAAAAAAGTGGAAAGAGAGTTAGTGAACGACAAATTTAATGGGGAGCAAAATTAAATATGCTTGATAACAGAGACAAAAAGTGTAGTTTAGAGAGAAAGATAGAAAAAGAATAAAAAAGTGCATGAAAACAAAAAAATGAAACTAGATATAGAGTTAAAGAGATATATAGAGGGGTGAGAGCCAAATGAAATAGAAAATATAAGAGAGAGGCTGAGTGATAATAAATAAGATGGATAGTTAGGAATAGATTCCTTATGGGAGAGAAGTTATATAGTGATAGAGACATTAAGAGATATTAAAGGTTTGAGAAAGAGAGGCAAAGAGGTAAACATGAGAATAAAAAGGGAATTAGAGAAATATAATGAATAGAGAGAAGATTAGGAGATGGACAAGTGACATAAAAAACAAAAGGGAAAAGGTAGTGTCAAAAAGGCAAGTTGGAGTGGTGAAAGAGAGAGAGTTAAGAGACAAAGAGATGGTGTAATGAAAAAAGAGAAATAAGCAAAAGAGGACATAGAGAGAGTTAAAAAGAAATGAAAAACATATGTAAGGAGAGGGAGTCAATAAAGAGCATATAAAAGATGTAATGTACAAGATAAAGGTAAGAAAGTGAGAAAAATAAATGATACATAACAATAATAATAGAAGAAATAGAGAGACGAAAGAGGAAGACAAAAAAGAATGGTAAAGTGTTTCAAGAATTTATGATGGAGACAAAAGTATAATGGATAAAGATGATAATGAGAAATGAAGAGCTAGAGAAAGTATGAGTGAGATAGATACAATTATAAAGTATAAAAAAGAGAGGATAAATTGATAGAGATTAGAGGGGCATATATCAAAATAAGAAAGAATGCATGAATGAGGAGGTTTAGATGAGAGAGAATGAGGTAAGGGGAAATAATTACAACAATACAAAAAAAAGCAGAAAGGGAAATAAACACATGGTGAAGTAAATTTCACGATATAGTATAATTGATAGACATAGAGATGAAAGAGACTTGCAGACATATAAATTTTAAGTGGTAGAGAAGTGTAAGACAACAAATAAAAGGAAAAAAATAAGGAAAAGGAAGAGGAGAGATAATAGAGGGAGAGAGAAGATAAACATTATGATAAAGAATGTGATATAGAGAAAATATATGGATAGAAACAAATAGTTAGTAAGCAAAAGTAGGAGGCAAATAAAGTGATATAAAACTTCACTAACATTAAGTGCATGAAAGAGTGAAAAAAAATTAGTTAAAAAATAAAGAAAAGTGATAAATAAGAGAGAGAATGAATGAGATAGAGTTATGAGAAGATAAAAAATAAAGGGAAGGTTGAGAAGATACAAACTAAAAAGGTGAAAAATGATATGATGAGAGATAAATATACAAAGAGACTGATATAAAGTGCAAGAAATAGGTGGAAGAGAGGAGATACAGTGAGAAAATAAAAAATAAAGAAAAACTAGAAAAAACTATAGAATGATAGATAAGTAGGGAATGATAAAGTGGGATAAAAAGAGAAAATGAAATAGAAGGAAACCAACCACAGAGAGAGGAATAAAGAAGAATAGAATACAAATGGAACATGAGAAAGAGGAGTCCACAAGAGAGTTCAATAGAAGAAAATGAAAGACATTTTGTTAGATTATTATAATAAAGGATTTAAGAAGGAAGAGAGGAATGGATTGAGAAGGTTCCTTAAAGAGATTAACGAGAAAGATTTTGGATGGAGATAGGAGAAAGAAGGAATAGGGAGTATAGGCAAAAAAGAAAGATAAGAAATTAATTAAAAAAAGGAATTAAGAGGCTGAGTTAAGGGGAAGCAAAACAACTTTTGAGAAAAAATAATTTCTAAGATTAAGATATTGTTATAAATATAATTAAAATTATTAAAGGAAAAATAATGACTATTAAGAACTATTATCATTAAGTAATAAATATTAATAATTAATTAAGAGTGAGGTGATAAATTTTGAGATACATTTTGGAGGAAGAAGAGAGAGAAGAGGCCAAATTTTAGTTAAAAAGAGAATACAATTGAAAGAAAGTAAGATTTATAGAGATAAATTAGAGAAATATGTGAGGGGAAAGAATAATATGAAGTATGAGGAGTGAATGAAACAGTGAGAAAGCAAAAGACAAGAAATTGAGGGAAGTCAACTAGAGTGTGAAGAAAGAAAAGAGAGGATAGAGGTATTAATTGAATAAAAGGAAGATGAAATAGAAAGAGAGAAATTTTAGAGATAGAGTGGGTGATATATAAAGGAGTAAGAAAAACAATGAGGGGTGATGAAGTGAAGGGCAAAAATAGGGGGAAAGAGGGAGAGATATTACAAGAAAGAGACGGTTGTGATAGATAACAGTAATGGGATTGAGGAAGAGTGAGGGGAAATGAGGCAAAAGAGGAGGATAGAAAAGTTGGTAGTGTGAGAAAAAGAAAGAAATAAAGATAAACAAAAGTGGGAAGAGAAAGTCATTATTATGAACCATATATGAGAGAGATGAATAATAGAGTGAAAAAAAGATGAGTGACTGTAAAATAATGATGTATTGTAGAGAGCGTTTGAGAGGGAAGAGAGATATTGGGAGAATAATGGAGAGATAGCCAAAGAGAGAAAAAATGTCATAATGTAATAAGAGGGAAACAAATAGACAAATTTAGAAGTAATCAAATGCATTTGAAAGCATGCAAATGAAAACAATTTAGATTACAGAAATAAAAAAAGTGATGCGAGAGTTGAAAGAGAAAATTTAATGTGAAGTTCAAAGAGGTAGAAGACATTAAGAAAGAAGAAATGAAAAAAATGATATTGAAAGTGTTAGAGAGATAGTACTTAGTTGTAGATACAAGACACAACACGAAAAAGATCCAGATATAATCAGAGAGATAAAGAAGAGAGATATTTGATAGGAGGAATATAGTAACAAAGAAGAGAAAGTAACATAAAGTAGAGAGAGACTAAGTGAATTATATCTTGCTAGGGAGGAGAAAGGAAGAGAAAGGGAGGTGTGAAAGATTGATTAGTAATAAAGAGGAAAGTAGACATTTATAGAGCTTGTTATTTGGAGAGGTAAGGAGGAAAATGATATAAAGTTGTAGAAAAATTGAAAGATTAAGTTGGAGAGAAAGAGGAACATAAAGAGAAATTAATAAGTGATAGTTTTAAAAAAAGACACATCAAATGACAAGTGGCAAAGGAGAGAAAAAGAAGAAATATAGAAAGAAAGAACAAATGATAATGGTTCAAGAGCAAGAAAAAAAGGAGAGAGTTATCGAAAACGAAGGTAGTAGCCCGGATGAGGAATGTGAAGAAGACAGGCCCAAATCTTTTATGATCATGATGAAGAGACATGAAAATTTATATAAGGGCACAAATAGAGAGAAACAAAAATTTATATTGGGGAGAGAATAGGAAAAGTTCAACATGAATAACAAATGAATATCCTATAATGTGACATTAATGTGAGATGAAAATACAAATTTTTTTAATAACAATTATTAAAACTTATATGAAATCATCAATTATTATTTCAAACAAATAATTATTTTAATAAGAATAACCTTTACATAAATGTTTCTTGATAATTGCAGAAGTTATTAATTACAATTAAAATGCAATAGAATATTCTTTTCAAGATAAGAATAATAATATTTTTAATTCCTAAATTTTTTTTGTTTCCTTTTGATGTCCATTTAAAAATAATATTTAATTATGCTTGTTTAAATTTTAATCAATTTCTCTAACTATGTACAATATGTTAATAAAGTTAATATTAATTAACAGCACTTGATGCAATATCGCATCAAAAAATTAATATTTAAATTTAATAATTTTTGTCACTTAAGTAACGATTAAGTATTCCTATAATAATTTTAATTATTATAAATTGTTAAATGAATAATTAATTTCTATTCAAGAAATGAATTTTTGTTTTTAATACCATTGGCCATAAGTAATAAAAATTGCTATGGCAAAATTTTAACAATAAAACTTTTATTCCAATGTTAATTATAATTACAATCTATGTACAAAAATTACATACAAAATTACTATTATTATTATTGTTAAAATAATTGTTTTTAAAAAGAATAATTTATAATTATAAAACATATAATTATTATTGCTCTATTGATATTCAATATTTCAATTGTGCCAAATAATTATAAAGATAATTCTTAAGAATAGTGAGTAGAACTTCAAAATAAAAAAATTAATTGATTATTAAATTATAATAATAGCAATAAATTCTTTTCGTAAGGAAAAACAAAAACTAATAAAGAAAAATATTTTTTTCCTTCTATTTTCTAATTATAAAATAAATATAATGACAAACATTAAGAAAAACTGAATGAGAATTCATGATAAATATAAGCTAAAGAAGAAAAAGAATAATTTAATACCTTAGTCTTATCTTATTATTAAAAATTACTAATTAAGATAAAATTTTTAAAAAACTTATATAATTAATTATTTCATTAAAATAGTTTTATTTAAAATCTATTTTTGGTAATTAATAAAAAATAAATACTAAATAGTTTATTTTTTGTTTTTTATTTTTGACATATTGTTTTAATGAACAATGTGATTAATGAAAAGAAAGTGTGGTAAAGAAATAATATAAAAGGATGATTAACAAGAAAAAATTAAAAATGTAGAACACAAAAATGTAATAAAATAATGTGATAATATTAAGAAAAATGGGCATAAAAAAGAAAGTAAGATTAAAGACAAAAAAAAATAGGAAAAGTTTCAAAAATATGCATGAGAATAAAAAGAACTTGAGGAAGCATATGTGATGAAATAAGTAAACAAATAGAGGAAGGTAAAAATGAATATTTATAATTAATAACAAGAAATGTAAATTTTCATTAATAATAATAACAATAATAATAACCATTATAATCATGATATCATTTTGTTAGATTTACCATATTTATAAAAAACGTAATTTTTAATAATAAAATAATAATAACACAAGTAAATGATTTTTAAAATATTACAAAACATTCTTTATTTTATAATAGATTTTTATTTTAAATGTTGTAATAAATTTAATTATTAATTATATCTACAACATTAAAAAATTATTTTTTAATAATATAATGTAAATATTTTATTCCAAAAATTTTTTTATCTATTTCAATTCACTAATAATATAAATTGTGATACAAAAGATAATTTGTAATTTTTCTTCTTGTTTAAATGTTTGATAACCATTTAATCTCATTAATAAATTTCTAATTTTAAAATAACAATTTTTATTCTTTAGTTTAGTACATTTAATTTTTTAATCATATTAACTTTTTTCATTCACGTCATGTTTCTTCCTCTTTCCTTTTATTTTCTCTTCAAATTTTATTTTGAAGATAAATATTTAATTTTTTCCTAAAATGGAGAGGTAAAAATAAAGAAGAGGTAGAAAAGTGGAAATTGTGGCAAAAACATTTATATGAAATATTTATGGATAAAGTAGAATATGGAATGCTGAGGAAAAAATGATAAAAAATAATATGAGAAAAATTACGTGAGAGTGCATACTGAGGGAGGAAGATAGAAGCGATTATTATGTGGAGATGGTAGGGGAAAAGAGAGAAAAAGAAATAGAGGAGTCAAGATTGGGAGAAAGAGATTGAATGAGTATGACAAAGCAAGAAAGAGATAACTATAAACTATTAGAGAAGGAATAAGAGAGGAAGCAATAATTAATAGATTAGATGATGAACTGATAATGTGGAGATATGACTAGAGGTACTAAGTTGAGATGTAATTGGTCAAAAGGTCTTAACAAAGGGAACTGGAGAAGGAGAAAGTGTTGGAGGGAGTAAGATAAAAGAGATAGTAGTAAGGAGAATATTATAAAGAAAAAAAGAGAGACAAAAATGATGGAATGTTGAGATAGATAAGAGTGTGATATAAAGAAGATAAAAATTTAAGTAGATAAAGAGAGAAGATAATGTGAGTGATACGAAAGGTAAGAGATATAAAAGAGTTAATAGAAAGAGTGAAAGAGAAAACCAAGCAACATAGTTAAGAAGAAGAAAGTTTAAAAGAGAATAGAATAAAGTGAGAAAGATAGTCGTAATAGATTGGCAAGGATTAGAGATGCAAGAAAGTAGAATAATGAGAGTGATCATGACAAAAGAGATGTGAAACTAGTAAAATAAAAAGAGAGGGACATAGAGTGGAAGAGAGATTTATGTGAAATAAAGAAACCAAGAGAGAGTTCAAGTGATAGTGAAACAAAGAGAAAGTTAGGAAGATATTCTTTATGGGATAGAGGGCTTTTAATCATGGTTACATGAAGCAATTGTGAAGGTATATGAAAGAGAGGGAAAGTGATGGATGAGTGGTGAGAAAATAAAATAAAGCAATATATAAGGGAGAGAACTTAAGGAGATGGAGATGTGAGATATATAACAAAAAGGAAATAAAGAGTGAAAAGGGTGAGATAAAGTAGTGAAAAGAGAGAGTGATTGAGAAGAGAAATTGAAATATAGTTCGACAATGAAAGAAAATAACTAAAGAACATATCGAGAGCTAGAGAAAAAAATAGAGAGAAGAAAGGGAAGAGAGGTGAGAAATAAAGGGTTGAAAAAAATTATTAAACAAATAAAAGAATGTTGGATATAAAGGATGAAGAGGGATTGAAAGCAAGAGAAAGTAAGAATGGAATTGATGATATTAAAGAGAAGAACAATGGGTGTAAAAATTAATAGAGAATATATGGAGATAATAGAATGAGATAGAATGAGTGAATTACAAGAACGTTGAGATTATATAGAAGGATGTGAGGTCAAAGAGTGTGAATAGTTATCAATAGAACGAACGCAAAGCATAAAGAATTTGACTAATAAAAAGACGCAAAAGAGGTAAAAAGTTAAATAAATATAGCGGTACAAGCAAAGTGTGGAATATAAAAAAAGTAGAGATATAGATTAAAGAGACATCTTAACATAAAGAATTTAATGAGTAAAGAAGTATAAGTAGAGAGATAAAAAAATGATGAACAAGGTCAAGAGAGAGAAGTGCTAGAAAGAAGAGTGATAATAGAGAGAGAAGTTAAAGATTGATAAAGAATAAAATAAAGAGAGACTAAATACACTGAGACAAATAGAAAAGATGCAAAAGTAAGGGTGGGATAAAGGGGTATTATGTTAAAGGAACTTTGGGTGAGAAAAGGAGTATAAAAGGAGATAAAGAGAGAGGGAGTGAAAAAGAGAGGGAGTGAAAGAGAGAGAGAGAGACAACTAAGAAGTAGCAAATAAGAGAAAAATGAGATAGATGATATAGTGAAAAGAGATAAAAGGAAAGCAAGAGAAAAAATATTTATAAAGATTTATACTCAAAGAGATAGATATAAAGTATAATAAATAAAGTGAGAGAAGAGAGAGAAGGAATATAAAGAGATAAATAGGAATTGGAAAAAATGGAGACTAAGATGCAAATGGAGAATGATAAAGAGAGAAAAATAAAAATGGAAAGTAAAAAGCTCTAGAGGAACAATGATAAAGAAAATGAGAAAAAAGGGACAATAGTGAACAAAGTAGAAAGTTTAATGAAACAAAACAAAAGAAAAAATGGAAAACTTTAGTGATTGAGCTATGAGAAAGGAAGAAAAAAAATAGAATAAGAAAGTGACTTATAAAGAATGAGAAGAAATATCAAAAAGAAGGAAAGAAATACTAGAAGAGATAGAAAGAGGAGAGGAAGAGAAGAGAAAGAGAAAAGGGAAAAGAAGTAGATTAAGAGGCTGAGATAAAGAGAAATATAGATAAATTATCAGAGAGAAAAGAGAAAGAAATAGAGACATAAATAATGGATGGGAAGACAAGGGAAAATACATGTTAAATAATAGAAGTGAGATTTATAGAGAAAAGGGGGAGAGATACACAATACTTAGTGAAGAGCAAGAAGTGAAAGAAGAGAACGAAAAAGTGAGACAGCAAGAGACAAAAAAGTGAAGGGCATTAATTTGAGAGTTAACAAAGCAGGAAGAGGGGGTAACAGAAGTAAGAGAGGAGAAAATACAAAGAGTTGAAGTGAGAGATCACGTAGGTTATAGAGGGAGGGAGTAGAGAAAGAGTGTAAGGCATTGACATGGTGGAAGACATAAATGATGGGAAAGATGGAGAATGATTCATAAAGAGAAAAAAATGAGAGAGAAAGAGTAAGTTGTAAGAAGGAAGAAGAGGGAGAGGGAATGAGGCAAATAGAGGAATAATAGAGTGAGGAGGATATGAAAGACAGTGAAGGAAATAAAGGAAGATAAAGAAGAGTTGGAGGAGAAAGACATAGCAATAATTGACTGATGAGAGAGAAGAATGATAGGGTGAAAACAAGAAGAGTGAGTGGGAGTAAAAGAGAGATAGGCTAGACAGAGTGTTTGAGAGGGTCAAGTAATAGTGTTACGACGATGAAAAGATCAACAAAATGAGACAATAAAGACAGTGTAATAGAGATGAAAAAAATAGTGATAATGACAGATTATGAAGCAAGTGCAAGAATCTATAAGGTGATACAGAAAAGTGGGGAAAGTGAGAGGGTGATAAGGGTGATAAGTAAGAAAATTATGGGAGAGAAAGATAAAGAGACGATATTAAGGAAGAGAGCAAAAATATTGATATGTGAGAGAATTGTAAGGGATAGAATACAAAGTTACATAGAAAAGATAAAGCTAAAAAAAAGAGCTATTGATTTTGAGAATGAGATAAAAAAGATATATAATAAAGGAGAGAAAAAATCACAAAGTGGTGAAGATGTACGTAAGAGAAAGAAACTGAGTAAATGACATGTAGCTTAAAAGTAGATATAAAGACAAGTCTAGGTGAGGGAGATGAATGAGTCATAAAGAGAATGAATCACATTGATAAACATTTTTATTTAGAAAGAAAATAGAAGAAAGATAAATAGGGAGTCAAACATTTTGATTAAGAGAGACAAAGAAAGAGAACAATGCAACAAAATAATTTTAAAAAGACACATTAAAAGGACAAAATATAGAGAGATGTAATAGAAAAAAAAATTAAGGAGAGGATATGAAATAGAGACAATTTTTGAAAAAAAGATGAGAGTCCAAAATAAAGAATGTGAAGGTGAGAGGCCCAAATATTTTGTGAGAGAAAAAATCATGGATAAAAGGACACATATAGTGAAAGAAACTCAGAATAATGTTCGAGAGAAATAGAGGAGTAATAAAATTTAATTATTAATCCTATAAGGATATATTCTTTCCTGAAGGGAATATAAATAATAGTACCATTAAGAGTAATTTTTAAA
>JAIUJO010000084.1:2101770-2114270 GCA_023846275.1 Vanilla planifolia | reverse complement strand
GAAGAAGAAGAAAAAGAAGAAGAAGAAGAAAAAGAAGAAGAAGTAGAAGAGGAAGAAGAAGAAGAAGAAGGAGAAGAAGAAGAAGAAGAAGAATAAGAAGAAGAAGTAGAAGAAAAAGATGGAGAAGAAGATGAAGAAAAAGAAGAAGATGAAGAAGAAGAAGAAGAAGAAGAAGAAGAAGAGGAAGGAAAAGAAAAAGAAGAAGAGGAAGATGCAAAAGGAGGACAAGATGAAAGAGAAGAAGAAGAAAGGGTAGAAGAGGAGGTAGAAGAAGAAGAATTTGAAGAAGAAGAAGACAAAAAAGTAGAAGATGAAGAAGAAGACAAAGAAGAAGAAGAAGAAGAAGGAGAAGAAGAAGTGGAAGAAGAAGTTGAAGTAGTAGAAACAGAAGATGAAGAAGAACAATAGGAAGAAGAAGATGAAGATGAAGAAGAAGATGAAGAAGAAGAAGAGAGGAAGAAGAAGAAGAAGAAGAAGAAGTGGAAGAAGAAGAAGAAGAAAAAGAAGAAAAAAGAGTAATAGAAGAAGTATCAATACAAGAAGAAGAAGAAGAAGAAGAAGAAGATGAACTAGAAGAAGAGGAAGAAGAGGAAGAGCAAGAAGAAAAAGAAGAAGAAGAAGTAAATGAAGAATAAGAAGATAAAGAAGAAGAAAAAGAAGAAGAAGAAAAAGAAGAAGAAGAAGAAGAAGGAGAAGTATAAAATGATTATGATGAAGAATAAGAATAAGAATAAGAAGAAGAAGGAGAAAGAGATGAAAAAGAAGTCGATGATTATGATTATTATGATGATGATGAAAAAGATGAAGAAGAAGAAGAAAAAGAATAAGAAGGAGAGGATGATGAAGAAGAAGAAGAAGATAAAGAAGAAGAAGAAAAAGAAGAAGAAGAAGAAGAAGAAGCAAAAGAAGAAGAAGAAGAAAGGAAGAAGAAGAAGATGGAGAACAAGAAGTAGCAGTAGAAGAAGAAGAAGAAGAGGAAGAAGAATAAGAGCAAGAAGAAGAAGAACAAGAATAAGAATATGAGTAAGAAAAGGAATAAGAAGAAGAAGAGGAAAAAGAAAAAGAAGAAGAAGTAGAAGTAGAAAAAGAAGAAGAAGAAGATGAAGATAATGAAAATGATGATGATGATGAAGTAACAGAAGAAGGAGAAGAAGATGAAGGAGAAGAAGAAGTCGAACAAGAGGAAAAGGAAGCAGAAGAAGAAGAAGAAGAAGAAGAAGAGAAGAAGGAGAAGAAGAAGTAGAAGGAGAAGAAGGTGGAGAAAAATGAGAAGAAGATGAAAGAGAAGAAGAAGACAAAGAAGAAGAGGAGGTAGAAGAAGAAGAAGAAGAAGAAGAAGAAGAATAACTAGAAGATGAAAAAAAAAGTAGTAGCGTTTTCAAAAAAGAAGAAGAAGAAGAAGATGATGATGATGGTGAAGAAGAAGAAGAAGAAATACAAGAAGAAGAAGAAGAAGAACAGGAAGAAGTGGAAGATGGCATAGAAGAAGAAGAAGTAGTAGTAGAAGACAAAGAAGAAGAAGAAGAAGAAGAAGAGGTATAAGTAGAAAAGAACAAGAAGAAGGAGAAGAAGAAGAAGAAGAAGATAAAGAAGATGAAGAAGAAGAAAGAGAAGAAGATGAAGAAGTACAAGATGAAGAGAAAGATAAAGAAGAAGAAGTAGAAGAAGAAGGGGAGGAAGAAGAGGAAAATGAAGAAGAAGAAGAAGAATAAAGAAAAGAACAAGAAGAAGAAGAAGATGGAGAAGAAGGAGAAGAAGATGAAAGAGAAGTAGTAGAAAGAGAAGAGGAAGTTGAAGAAGAAGAAGAAGAAGAAGAAGAAGAAGAAGAGAAAGACGAAGGAGGAGAAGAAGAAGAAGTAATAGTAGAGAAGTAAAAGAAGTGTTACACCCTTGTGTTTGATGAGTTAAGTGTAAATGTTTATAACTGATATGGGCTTGCTTTAAGTGAAATTGTTAATATTCAATTAAGTCAGGTCATGAACTTTAAATGTCTAAAATAGTGGTCTTCAAGGCTCTTGGAGTCATGGCAAGCTTTAAAGAAGTTGAAGATATGCACTAAAATATTATTATTTTAATTTCTCTTTATTTTTCTTTAATTTTATATGCCCAAATTTTATGATGAAGTGGCACCCTAATAGTATTAATTTTAGAAAATGTTATAATTCTAATAATTATTGAATTTTTATTTTTGGGCCAAGCATTATTGATGAAAAGTATAGACATTGGTATTTGATTTTTCAAAATTATTTAAGAATTATTTTTCATCAATTTCTTTCCATAGTCATTTAGAAAACTTGTAACACTATCAAAATATAAAATTATTTTTGTACACTTATATTCAAAATTTTGGCACAAAAATTATCATAAAAAACTAAAAAAACAACTTTAGTCTTGGGATTTTTCACTGTAGCATTGGGCTGTTCGACCCGACCTGACCACTGGCCCATCCAGGATTTTAGGTTTTAAAAATAAAATAAAATAAAAAGTAGATCGGTAGGCCTGAAGGGGTGAGGGAAGCCGAAGGCCGCAGGGAAAGCTGAACGGAACAGCGCAAAATCATCCCGCAGGAAAAGTTGAATGGAACAATGCCAAATCAAGTTAACCAGGACCAAGTGATGAAATGTTGGCCGAGGAAAGGGGAGCCAACCGCAAAAAGCTCGAGATGTCGGTGAGATGGAATCCTTATAGAGAGCAACGGAAACATGTTGTGGCAGTATGGGACTAAACTCCCATCTGATTGTCAAAGAAGGTAGAAGTGTAGGCACGATCGGGCGGCTGAGGGTAAGGAAGGCAGAAGGACAGGCGCGATGCGATGACTTCGATTAATCAAGTAAACTGCTGCTAATAGATAGGAAAACTACAAGCAAGAGAATCGAACCTGAGCAGAATTTTAAGAAGATGCGTAACCACTAGAGTTGGTTTTTATTCAGTTAATTTTTGGGCAATTTATTCTAATACATGTAGGACCACCTACACACAATCCAAAGCCCCAAATCAAGACCTCCTAGATCCAACAGCCAGGATTGATCTCGAACGGTAAAATCGAGATTCAATCAGAAACGTCCATTTCAGGATCCAAATCGAATGGTGACTACTATGTGTTTGTTTACCAAACGGCTAATTCATTTTAGACCTGTTGGAAGTGGATTTAGGGCTCAAACTTAAGCTCTATAAATAGGGAAGGATGAAGAAATCCAACAGGTAACAATTGCTAATTTCTCAAAGCTTTCAAATCATAATTTCGAGTAATTTTAAGTGCATACGGTGCTTCCAAATTCACAAAGTTAAAGTTGCAAGAAGGAACACGAAATTAGAGATTTTTGTTTCAATTATTTTTAATTTCTACTCCCTCTTTTTGGTTCTTTCTTTGAAATTTTTATTATATTGAGTGTGCCTCATACTTCTTTAAATTGTATTAAGTTTATGCTTTGTTGCTAATTTTTGTATTTGTTTATTTGGGATAAGTGCATCACGATAATTGTGCAAAATCCCAGGGTTTCAGTTGACCCTAGAAAAAACTCAAGTAGGTTTGGGATTAGTCGTAAGTAAAATCCCAAGTAGTTTTGAGGTAAGCTGTACGAAAAACCTCACTTGTAATTTGGTGAATTTTAGTGGCTTTTCCCAAACACCGATTTGGGGTGGATGTAGGCTCAATTTTGAGTCGAACCACTTTAAAAATATTTTGTGTACTATTTTACTTCTCTTTCTTGTTCTTGCTTAAAAGAAATAAGTTTTAATTTAAACTGAAAATTGAAAGAAAATCTCAAAACTTTATTTACCAAAATTCACCCCCTTCTTGTGGGTTTACTTTAAGCACAAAGAGCTTCAATTGGTATCATACCAAGGAATACCAAATTACATGAGTAATATCACGTGGGAAATTCGCTTGTGCTAAGAGAAGGCTTTCTCACATTTTTTTGTGGTTTTGAGATTTTTGGTTTTATGGCTTCCTCTTGGGTTGATATGAGTGCAACTTTCTTTGAAAGATTTTCTTCAAATAGGCCTCCCTTGTTTAAAAGAGAATTTTACCTGTATTAAAAAATTTGTTTTAGAATTTTTATTTAATTTATTAATTTGGAGTTATGGGAAGTTATGACCAAGCCTTGTGAACTTCCTAAAAGTTCTTCTATTAATGAAGTCAAGCCCTTTAGTGAGCTTAATATTGAGCACAAAAAATTTGTTCAATTGAATGCTAGGGCCTTGAACTATCTTCATTGTAGAATTTCTCCTAGTGAATTCACACAAATAATGAATTTTCAGATGGCATTTGAGGTGGGAAAAAACTCGAAGTAACTTATGAGGGCACCACACAAGTGAAAGAGACAAAGATCAACATCCTTACCCAAGACTATGAACTTAATGGATTGAATCCCGATGAAAGTATTAAAAGTATGTTTTTAAGATTTAATGACATTACAAATGGCTTAGCAAATCTTGGGAGGGAATTCCCAAATGGTGACCTTGTAAGGAGAATTTTAAGAATCCTTCCAAAGGAATATGATCCCCTTGCAACGACTATTAAAGTGGCTAAAAATGTCATCAAACTTTCATTGGATGAACTCCTTGGGGAACTTCTCATTGCCAAAATAGAGATGACAAGGAGACTTACAGAAGAGGCTTCTACAAGCAAGCTAAAGCATGAAAAGAAGGAGGAACCCATGGTCTTCAAAGCCACCAAATGTGATTCAGATTCCACTTCCACCTCTTCCACGGATTTGGAGGATGAGGTAAGTTTTCATGTTAATGGTCTCGCAAAAACTTTGGCAAAAAATTTTCTTAATAGGGGAAATTGAAGAAGAAGGGCAACAGGGAGGAAGAGGCCACCAACTTGCTTTGAGTGTGGCCAAATCGATCATCTTAAACTGGAATGTCCAAAACTCAAAGACAAGCATATGAAGGAGGAAAAGAACAAAAAGAAGAAGAGCTTGAAGAAAAAGAAAGCTTTCCAAGCTATATAAAGTGCTTCCCAAGATTCGAATGTTTCAAGCTCAAGTAGAGGAGAAGAATGGATGATTTGTTTTATGGCAAATGAGGCATCTTCAATATCTTCAAGTGAAGAAGAAGAAAATGAGTTAGCTCTTGGACAAGAGATGTTATTGAAAATAATTATATTGAAGTTATGAATGTATTGACTTCTTTAATGAGTGCTCATAAAAAATTAAAAAAGGCTTACAAAGAAAAAGTTGAATTACTTGATTTTGTTATGGAAGAAGATGAAAAGAAAAGGATAGATAATCAACATATATGTGATGAAAAGGCTTTCCTTATTATTGAGAATACTTCTTTAAAGCATGATATTTTGGCTTTGAAAGAAAAATTATATTTTTTGAGCATGCTAGAGTAAGAAAAACTTCACATACTTCTTATAATTCACATGCTTATTGTTCTTCTCATGTCTTCAATTTTGAAAAACTTAAATATATTAATATGCCTTGGCCATAAAATATTATTTGTTTTTATTGTTGTAAACCTAGACATACTATGAAAGATTACTTTTTTAGAAGAAATATGTATGCACAAAAACAAAATTTTAGATAGATTGTTAAGAATGAGAACATGTAAGCTATATTTAGTGCTCAACCCAATCTTACTTGGGTTATTAAGAGTAGAACTTAGAAGACTAGAAACAAATGTCTCCAAAATAATTGGGGGCATTCTAAGATAGGCCTAGTATATTTAAAAAACTTAAATAGATGATTTTATTTAGTGTTATGCTTCTAATTTAGATTTTACATCTTATATAGTCAAAACTAAGAAGAAAATCAAAATCCACATCATAGGTATTCATCTATGAGAAAAGCATATAGAATCTTTAATCTAGAATCTCATAAGGTAGAGGAAATAATATATGTTGTGTTTGATGAGTCTATCTAACTAATTAGTAAGAAGTATTTAGAAGATGAAATAAAATTATTAAAGAACTTAGATTTGAATAAGAATGAAAAAAAATGAGAAAATCTAGAAATAAGAAAAGAGAAAGAAAGCAATTTACCTAGAGGATGGAAATTTGCAACCTCACATCCAAAGGATTTGATCATTAGGAGATGATTTACTAATTATTTAGATTTATGTTTTTGTAGTACAAAAGAAGAAATGTGTAGAGAATTTGGAAATCTTATGACTAAGGAATTTGAAATGAGCACGATGGGTGAGATAAAATTTTTTAGGATTACAAATAAAATAACAACTTTAAGACTATTGTTTAGAAGTCACACATATACTTGTTAGAATTGATAACACTAGTGCATTAGCATTAGCCAAGAATCAAGCTCATTATTCAAGGACTAAGACCATAGATGTTAGATATCACTTTATTAAAGACCAAGTGGCCAAAAGATTAGTAGAATTAGAGTATGTTCCCACTAAGCTTGAATTAGCTGACCTTTATTACCAGCCCTTACCATTGGAGCAATTTCAAATATTGATAGAACAATTCGAAATTTTAGACATTAATTAGGGTTCACTGCCTTTTGATGGTGTCAAAGTGGAAGAATAGTTGGGAGTTAGGGGGAGCATGAAGATAGGGGGAGCACGTTAATTCTTAACTTCCTCCTTAAAAATTTATTTCTATTTTCTTTGTCACATTTTTGTATTTAAAACATTTTTGTCTTGCCATCATCAAAAGAGAGAGATTGTTACACCCATGTGTTTGACGAGTCAAACATAAATGTTTATATCTCACATGGACTTACTTTAAGTGAAATTGTTAATATTTAATTAAGTCAAGCCATGGACTTTAAATATCTAAAATAGGGATCTTCAAGGCTCTTGGAGTCATAGCAAGCTTCAAGGAAATGAAAGACATGCACTAAAATTTTCATACTAGAATTTCTCTTAATCTTTCTTGAATTTGATATGTCCAAATTTTGAGATGAAGTGACACACTAATAGTATTAATATTTGAAAATATTATAATTCTAATAATTGTTGAATTTTTATTTTTGGGCCAAGCATTATTGATTAAAAGTATAGATATTGGTATTTGATTTTTCAAAATTATTTAAGAATTATTTTTCATTAATTTCTTTTCATAGTCATTTAAAAAATGTGTAGTACTATCAAAATATAAAATTATTTTGGTACATTATATTCAAAATTTTGGCTAAAAAATCCTCACAAAACAACTTTAGTCTCAGGATTTTTCACTGTAGCATTGGGTGGGTTGACCCGACCTAACCACTGGCCCGTCCTGGATTTTTCAAGTTTTAAAGATAAAATAAAATAAAAAGTAGATCGATATACCCGAAGGGGCGAGCGAAGCCGAAGACCACAGGGAAAGCTGAACAGAACAGCGTGAAATCAACCCACAGGAAAAGTTGAATGGAACATGCCAAATCAAGTCAACTAGGACCAAGTGATGAAATGTTGGTCGAGGATGGGGGGAGCTAACCCCAAACAGCTCGAGATGCCAGTGAGATGGAATCCTTATAGAGAGCAACAGAAATATATTATGGGTAGTATGGGATTAAACTCCCATCCAATTGTCAAAGAAGACAGAAGTGCAGGCGCGATCAGGCGGCTGAGGTTAATGAAGGCAGAAGGACAGGCATGATTCAACGGCTTAGATTAATTAAGTAAACTACTGCTAGTAAATAGGAAAACTACAAGCAAGAGAATCGAACATGAGCAGAATTTAAATAAGATGCATAACCACTGAAGTAGGTTTTTAATCAGTTAATTTTTGGACAATTTATTCTAATACATGCAGGACAACCTATGCATGATCCAATGGCCCAGATCAAGGCCTCCTAGATCCAACGGCCATGATTGATCTTGAACGATAGAATTAGCTTTCCAGAAAAGTCTATTTTAGGATCCAAATCGAATGATGATTGCTACGAGTCAATTTACCAAATGGCTAGTTCATTTTAGAGCTGTTGGAAGTGGATTTAGAGCTCAAATTTGAGCTGTATAAATAAGGAAGGATCAAGAAATCCCAAAGGTAATAATTGCTGAGTTCTCAAAACATTCAAATCACAATTTCGAACAATTTCAAGTGCATATGGTGCTTACAAATTCACAAAGTTAAAGTTGCAAGAAGGAACCAGAACTTGGAGGTTTTTGCTTCTACTATTTTCAATTTCTATTCCTCCCTCTTTTTGGTTTTTTCTTTGAAATTTTTATTGTATTCAGTGTGCCTCATACATTTTTAAATTGTTTTAAGTTTATAATTTGTTGCCAATTTTTGTATTTGTTTCTTTTGGGTAAGGGCATCCCAGCAATTGTGTAAAAGACCGGGGTTTGAGTTGAGCCCAGAAAAAACTCAAGTAGGTTATGGATTAGTCGTAGGTAAAATCCTAAGTGGGTTTTGTTGTACCCTTTGATGTGATAATTACAAAACCAAGCTATTTATTACTGAAGTTTTTTTTAAGTAAAATTGTTAATAATTAATTAAATCAAGCCATGTATTTTAGATGTCTAAAATAATGGTCTCTAAGGGCCTTGAGGTCATGGCATACTTCAAGGAATTTTTGAGACATACGCAAGATGTTTTATAATTAAATTTCTTTTTATTTCTCTTGAATTTGATATGTCAAAACCTTGAGATTATGTGGCACACTAGTAGTATTAACATTTAAAAATATTATAAAATTATTTAATAATGAATTTTCATTTTTGGGCCAAGCATATTTGACTAAATGTATAGACATGGGTATTTGATTTTTTAATATTATTATGGAATCTTTTTTTACGAATTTCTTTTCATAGCCACTTAATTAACTTATAATACTATAAGAATATAAAATTATTTTTATACACTTATATTCAAATTTGTGGCTAAACAATTCGTCAAAAATACCCTAAAACAGCAAAAGTCTCGGGAAAAAGCACTGTAGCATGGGCGGGTCGACCTGGCGTCAAAACAGCCCGTCCAGCCCTTTTAGAAATAAAAAAAAGAAGAAAAATAAAAATTTGGTTGACCCGAAAGGGGCGAGCAAAGCCCGCCCAAAGACCGCCGAGAGCAGCTCGGCTAGCGCTGGTCAACGGTCAACGGAACAGTGCCTGGCTAAGCCAAGCCTGCCGAGAGGAGCTCGGCTAAGTCTAACTTCAGCGCGGTCTACGGTCAAAGAACAGTGCTTGGCTAAGTCAACCTGAACCGGGTGATGAAATCCCGGTCAAGGAAGGGGGGAGCCAGCCCCAAAGTGGCTCGCAGGTTAAACGGCGCAAATTTATTATAAAGCGGTGTGCCAAATTTTATTCTGCAGTGTGGGACTAAAAATCCCACCTTATAACTTCGGCAGGATCCAAAGGCGCAGATCAAGCCCGCCCAGATCCAACGGGCGAGAGTAATTTCGAACGGCTGTTTAATCAGCGCCGTTCGTTCAGCGAGTGGGATCCAATGGTTCAGATCAAGTCCGCCCGGATTAGACGGTCTAGAGATGATCAAGCCGAGAAGTCCATCCAGCCGTCCATTCTTGAAGTGGGATCGGACGGCTGCTGCTCTTCTTCATCCTTTTCGGGCTTCCGGCAACGGCTATTTTCCGGTTTCTTTTTTTACCATTTTTCTAGCCGTTTGGAATTGCTTTTTGGTGGACTATATATATAGGACATTTTACAATTTATAGGATGATGAATCCACTTGCAAAAATCTTCAAAAACGAAGGAAAAAGGCCAAAACCGAGAGCAACAATTGGCATACTTGTGGGAGCTACGGGCTCAACCTTCTTCTCAAATTTCAACAGCTTTCTTCCACATTTCGTTGCATCATTCGGTAACATTTAGTTGTGCCACTTTGCTTTGAGAAATTAAAGGTGTAGGATTTTTGTATGCATTGCTATTGTAAAAATTGTATGCATTATTGTAGCCGGATTTGTTCGGATTTTTGGTATCTCGTTGGAGCACCGGTTGTACTTGGTTTACCCCTATCGGCTTCGGCAAAAGGGAATGGTTAGTGGAAGCCCGATCGGGTTGATCGGGGGTGGATGTAGGCACGGGTTTGGCCGAACCACCTAAAATCTTTGTCTTTTTTTTGCTTGTCTTATTATTGTATTTTTCGTTTTTATTTCACAATTTATTTACAAACGTTTTTAATTGAAAGAATTTTCAAAATCTAAATTCAAGTGAAAAGCACAATTCACCCCTCCCCTCTTGTGCGTTGTTCTCACACGATTTATATCAGGTTTAAGGTGAGCCGTACAAAAAACCTCGCTTGTAATTTGGTGAATTTTAGTGGCTTTCTTTCAACACCAGTTGGGGGTCGATGGAGGCTCGATTTTGATTCGAACTACTTTAAAAATCTTTTAAATACTATTTTACTTTTCTTTCTTGTTCTTGCTTAAAAGATTTAAGTTTTAATTTAAATAAAAAATTGAAAAAAAATATTAAAACTTTATTTACCACAATTCAACCCCCCACTTGTAGGTTTACTTTAAGCATAGAGAACTTCAAAAGTAGTAGATAGAGGATGATGAAGAATAAGAAGAAGAAGAAGTAGAAGAAGAAGAAGAACAGGAAGAGGAAGAAGAAGAAGGAGAAGATGATGAAGAAGAAAAAGAAGAAGAAGAAATGGAAGAAGAAGGAGAAGAAGAAGAAAAGGATAAAGAAGAAGAAGAAGATGAAGAAGAAGGAGAAGGAAATGAAGAAGAAGAAGAAGAAGAAGAAGAAGATGGACAAGGAGGAGAAGAAGATGAAAGAGAAGAAGAAGAAGAGAGGAAGAAGAGGTAGAAGATGAAGAAGAAGAAGAAGAGAAAGAATAAGAAGGGGAAGAAGAAGAAGAAGAACAAGTAGTAGAGAAGTTGAAGAAGTAGTAGTAGTAGAAGATGATGCAGAATAAGAAGAAGAAGAAGAGGAAGAAGAAGAAAAAGAAGAAGAAGAAGAAGATGAAGAAGATGAAGAAGTAGAAGATGAAGAAGAAGAAGAAGAAGAAGAGGAAGAAGAAGAAGAAGAAAATGAAGTAGTAGAACAAGAAGAAGTAACAACAGTAGAATAAGAAGAAGAAAGAGAAGAAGAAAAAGTTGAAGATGAACCAGAAGAAGACGAAGAAGAAGAACAACAAAAGGAAGAAGAAGAAGAATAATAATAAAAATAATAAGATGAAGAAGAGGAAGAAGAGAAAGAACAAGAAGAAGAAGGTAAAGAAGAAGAAGTAGAAGGAGAGGAATAAGAAGAGGAATAAGAAGAAGAAGCAGAAGTAGTAGAAGAAGAATAACAAGAACAAGAAGAAGAAAAAGATGATGATGATGATGTTGAACAAGAAGAAGAAGAAGAAGAAGAAGAAGAAGAATAAGAAGAAGAAAAACTAGGAGAACAAGAAGATGATTATGAAGAGGAAAAAGAAGGAGATGAAGAAGAAGATGATGATTATGACATTGAAGAAGGAGAAGAAGAAGAAGAAAAAAGAAGAAAAAGAAGAAGAAGAAGCAAAAGGAAAAGAAGAAGAAGAAGAAGAAGAAGAAGAAGAAGAAGAAGAAGAAGAAGAAGAAAGGAAGAAGAAGAAGAAGAAGAAGAACAAAAAGAAGTAGAAGTAGAAGAAGAAGAACTAGAACCAGAAGAAGAAGAACAAGAACAAGAATAAGAGTCGGAATAAGAAGAAGAAGAAGAAGATGATGATGAAGAAGAAGATGAAGAAGTAGAAGAAGAAGAACAAAAAGATGGAGATGAAGAAGAAGATGAAGGGGAAAAAGAACAAGAAGAAGAAGAAGAAGAAGTAGAAGAAGAGGAAGAAGAAGAAGAAGAAGAAGAAGAAGAAGGAAAAGAAGTAGGAGGAGAAGATGGAGAGAAAGGAGAAGAAGATGAAAGTGAAGTAGAAGGCAAAGAAGAGGAGGAGGTATAAGATTAATTAGTAGCTGTAGTAGTAGTAGAAGAAGAAGAGGAAGAAGAAAAAGAAAAAGAAGGGGAAGAAGAAGAAGAATATGAAGAAGAAGAAGAAGAAGATGACGAGGAAGTAGATGAAGTAGAAGAAGAAGAAGAAGAAAAAGAAAAAGAAGGAAAGAAGTAGTAGTAGTAGAAGAAGAAAAAAAAGAAGAAAAAGAGGAAGAAGAGGAAGAATAAGAAGTAGTAGTAGTAGTGAAGAAGAAGATGATGATGAAGAAGAAGAAGAAGAAGAAAAAGAAGAGAAAGAAGAAGAAGAGGAAGAAGAAGATGAGAAAGAGGAAGAGGAAGAAGAAGAAGGAGAACAAGAAAAAGAAAATGTGGAAGTAGATGAAGAAGACGACGAAGAATTTCTTCACCTTCTTCTTCTTCTTTTTTGTCTTCTTCTTCTTAAACTTCTTCTCCTTCAACCTCCACTTCTTCTCTTTCTTCTTCTTCTTCTCTTTCATCTTCTTCTCCTTCTTCTCCATCTTCTTCTTCTTCTTCTTCTTCTTCTTCTACTTCTTTTTATTCTTCTTCCTCTTTTTTTTCTTCTTCTCTTTCATCTTCTTCTACTTGTTCTCAATCTTCTTCTTCTTCTTCTTCTTCAACTACTACTACTTCTAAATCTTCTTCAACTTCTTCTTCTTCTTCTTCATCGCCTTCTTCTTCTTCTCCATCTTCTTATTTGTCTTCCTCTTCTTCTACTA
>JAIUJO010000084.1:2094270-2096770 GCA_023846275.1 Vanilla planifolia | reverse complement strand
TTTTTCTTCGACTGCTTCTTATTCTTCTACTTCTTCATCTTCTTCCTCTTTTGTTCATCTTCTCCTTCTTCTTCTTTTACTTTTTCTTCTACATCTTTTTCTTCTTCTTCTTCTTCTTCAACTACTGCATCTTTTTTGTCATCATATTTTTCTTCCTCTTCCTCTTCTCTTTCTCCTTGTTCTTCTTCTTGTTCTCCTCCTCTTCTTCTTCTTCTTCCTCCTCTTCTTCTTCTTCTTCTTCCTCCTCCTCTTCTTCTACTGCATCTTCCTCTTCTTCTTCTTCCTCTTCTTCTTCTTCTTTGCTTCTTCTTCTTATTCTTCTTATTCTTCTTCTTCTTCTTCTTTTTCTTCTTCTTCATTTTGTTGTTATTGTTCTTCTTTTTCTTCTTCTACTAGTACTACTTCTCCTTCCACATCTTTTTTTTCTTTCGCTTCTTCTTCTTCTTCCACATCTTCTTTTTCTTCCTCTTCTTCTTCTCTTTCTCATCCTTCTTTTTCTTTTTCTTCCTCCTCCTCTTCTTCTTCTTCCTCCTCTTCTTTATCTTCTACTTCTTCTTCTTCTTCTTCTTCCTTGCTTCTTCTTTTTCATCATCTTCTTCTTCTTCATTTCATTTTCTTCTTCCTCTTCTTCTTCTTCTTCTTTTACTTCTTCTTCTTCTTCTTCCTCTTCTTCATCTTCTTCGCCTTCTTCTTTTTCATCTTCTTCTTCTTCTCCTGTTTCTACTTCTTCTTCTACTACTACTTCTTCTTCTACTTCTCATTCTTCTTCTTCTTCTTCTTCTCTTCTTATTCTTCATCTTCTTATCCTTTTACTTCTTCTTATTCTTCTTTTTCTTCTTTTTCTTCTCCACCTTGTTCTTCTTCTTCTCGATCTTCTTATGCTATTCTTCTTCCTCTTCTTCTACTTCTTCTTCTTCTTCTTCTTTTTATTCTTTTTCTTCTTTTTCTTCTTTTTCTACTTCTTCTCCGTCTTCCTCTTCTTCTTCTTCTTCTTCTTCTTCTCCTTCTCCTTCTTCTTCTTCTTCTCCTTCTCCTTCTTCTTCTACTCTCTCTTCTTCCTCTTCTTCTTCTTCTTCTTCCTCTTCTTCTTGTTCTTCTTCGTCTTCTTCCTCTTCTTTTACTTCTTATTCTTCTTCTTCTTCTTCTTCTTTTTCATCTTCTTCATCTTGTTATCCTTTTACTTCTTCTTCTAGTTCCACTTCATCCTCTTCTTCTTCTTTTTTTTCTTTTTCTTCTTCATCATCTTCTTCTTCTCTATCTTTTTTTCTTTACTTCTTCTACATCTTCTTCTTCTTCTTCTTCTTCCTCTATTACAATGACTACTTCTTCTAATTCTTCTTCTTCTTCTTTCATTTATTCTTCCTGTTCTTCTTCTCCCTCTTCTTCTTCTTTTTAAATTACTTCTTCTTGTTATTATTCTTATTCTTCTTCATCTTTTCCTTCTTTTGACTCTTATTCTTTTACTTCTTCTTCTTCTACTACTACTACTATTACTACTTCTTCTTTTCTTCTCTTCATCTTCATCTTCTTCTTCTTCTTCTTCTTCTCCTTCTTTTACTTCTTCTTCTCCTTCCACATCTTCTTTTTATTCTTGTCCTTCTTCTTCTTCTTCTTCTTCTTCCACTTCTTCTTCTTGTTCTTCTTCTTCTTCTTCTTCTTCTTCTCCTCCTTCTTCTTCTTCTTCTTCTTCTTCTACTTCTTATTGATGTTATTCTTCTTCTTCTCCATCCTTCTCTTCTTCTTCTTCTTCTTCTTCTCCATGTTTTTCTTCTTCTTCTTCATCATCATCATCTTCTTCTTCTTCTTTTTCTTCTTCCTGTACTTGTTCTTGCTCTTCTTCTTCTACTTCTTCTTCTTTTCTTCTTCTTCTTCATCTTCAACTTCATCTGCTTCTTCTCCTTCTTCTTTTTCTTCTTCTTCTTCATCATCATCATCTTCTTCTTCTTCTTTTTCTTCTTCCTGTACTTGTTCTTGCTCTTCTTCTTCTACTTCTTCTTCTTTTCTTCTTCTTCTTCATCTTCAACTTCATCTGCTTCTTCTCCTTCTTCTTTTTCTTCTTCTACTACTATTTCTTTCCTTCTTCTTCATCTTCTTCTTCTCCTTATTCTTCTTTGTCTTGTTCATGTTCTTCTTCGTCGTCTTATTCTTCTTTATCTTCTACTTCTTCTTCTTCTTCTTCTTCCTCCTCTTCTTCTTCTTTTTCGTCTGCTTCGTATTCTTCTACTTCTTCTTCTTCTTCTTCTTTTATTCATCTTGTCGTTCTTTGTCTTTTACTTTTCTTTTTCATATTTTCTTCTTCTTCTTATTCTACTACTGCTTCTTTTTTGTCATCATCTTTTTATTCCTCTTCCTCTTCTCTTTCTATATGTTCTTCTTCTTGTTCTTCCTCCTCTTCTTCTTCTTCTTCCTCTTCTTCTTCTTCTTCTTTTTCTTCTTCCTCTTCTTCTTCTTCTTGTTCTTCTTCCCCTTCTTTTACTTCATCTTCTTCTTATTCTTCTTC
>JAIUJO010000084.1:2086770-2089270 GCA_023846275.1 Vanilla planifolia | reverse complement strand
TTGTCTTTCTTCCTTTTATTTTTCTTTTTCGACTTCTCCTGCTCCTACTTCTTCTTCTTCTTCTTCTTCTTCTTCTCCTACTTCTTATTCTCATTCTTCTTCTCCTTCTTCTCCTTCTTCTTCCACTACTTCTACAACTTCTTCTTCTTTATCTTCTTCTCCTTCTTCTTTATCTTCTACTACTTCTTGTTCTTAATTATCTTCTTCATCTTCTTCCTCCTCTTCTTCTTGCTCTTCCTCATCATAATCATCATCTTTTTCTCTTTCTTCTTCTTTTACTTCTACTTCTTGTTCTTCTTCTTATTCTTCTTCTTCTACTTCTTCTTCTTCTTCTCCATCTTCTTCTTCTTCTCCTTCTTCTTCTTCTTCTTTTTCTACTTCTGCTTCTTCTTCTTCTTCTTCTTCTTCATCGACGTTGTCGTCTTCTTCTTCTTATTCTTCTTATTATTCTTCTTCTTCTATTTCTTATCCCTAAACTTCTTTTTCTTCTTATTGTTCTTGTTCATCCTCTTCTTCTTCTTTCTCTTCTTTTTCTTCTTCATCTTCTTCTTCTTCATCTACTTTTTCATCATCTTCTTCTTCTTCTTCTTCTTCTTCTTACTCTTCTTCTTCTTCTACTACTAGTATTCCTACAACTGCTTCTTCTTCTAATTCTTCTTCTTCGTCCTCTTTTTCTGCTACTACTTTTCCTTTTTCTTCAACATCATCATCATAATCATCATCATCATCTTCTTCTTTTTCTTCTTCTTCTTCTTCTTCTTCTCGTTCTTCTTCTTCTTCTCTTCTCCTTCACCATCTTCTTCTTCTATTTCTTTTTCTTCTTTGACTTCTTGTCCTTCTTCTTCTTCTTCTTCTTCTTCTTCTTCTTCTTCTTCTTCATCTTCTCCTTCGTCTACTTCTTCTTCTTCTTCTCCTACTTCTTCTTCTTCTTCTTCTTCCTCTTCTTCTTCTTCCCCTTCTTCTTCTTCTTCTTCTTCTTCTACTACTACTACTACTACTTCTACTACTACTACTAACTTCTTCTACATCTTCTTGTTGTTGTTGTTGTTCTTCTTCTTCTACTACTACTTCTTCCTCTTCTTCTTCTTTTTCTTCTTCTTCTTCTTCTTATTCTTCTTCTTCTTCTACTACTACTTCTTGTCCTTCCATATCTGCTTTTTATTCTTCCCCTTTTTCTTCTTCTTCTTCTTCTTCTTCTACTTCTACTTCCTCTTCTTGTTGTTGTTGTTCTTCTTCTTCTTCTTCTTCTTCTTCTTCTTCTTCTTTTCCTTCTAATTCTTTTACTTCTTCTTCTTCTCCTCCTCCTTCTTCATTTTCTTTTTCTTCTCCTTCTTCTTCTACTTCTTATTCTTCTCTTTTTCCTATTTATTTTTCTTCTTCTACGTCTCCTTCTTCTACTTTATCTTCATCTTTTTCTTCTTCTTCATCGTTTTCTTCTTCTCCTTCTTCTCCTGCTTCTTCATCTTCTCATTCTTCTCCTTCTTCTGCTTCTTCATCTTCTACATCTTTTTCAAAATTTTTTTCTTCTACTTCTTCTTCCACCTCTTCCTCTTGCTCTTCTTCTACTTCTTCTTCTTCTTCTTCTTCTTCTTCTTCTTCTCTCCTTCTTCTTCTCCTTGTTCTTGTTCTTCTTCTCCTCCTTTTTCTTATTATCATTCTTCTTCTTCTTTTTCTCCTTCTTCTTCTTTTACTACTTCTACTTCTTTTTCTTCTTCTTCTTATTCTTCTTCTTCATCTTCTTTTTCTTCTTCTTCTTCCCCTTCTTCTTCTTCGTCATTATCGTCTTCTTCTTCTTCCACTTTTTCTTCTTCTTCTTATTCTACTTCTTCGTTTTCTTATCCTTTAACTTCTTCTTCTTCTTGTACTCGTTCATCCTCTTCTTTTTTATTCTTCTTTTTCTTCTTCTTCTTCTTCTTCTTCTTCTTCTTTTGCTTCTTATTCTTCTTCTTCTTTTTCGTCTTCTTCTTCTTCTTCTTCTTCTTCTTCTTTTTCTTCATCTACTTCTCGTTCTCCTACTTCTTCACCTTCTCCTTCTTCTTCTTCTCCTTCTTCTTTATCTTCTACTACTTGTTCTTCTTCCCCTTCTTCTTACTCTTCTTCGTCATCATTATCATCATATTCTTCTTTTTCATCATCTTCTTCTTCTTCTTCTAATTATTCTTCTTCTTCTCTCCTTTTTGTTGCTGTTCTTCTTCTTCTCCTCTTTATTCTTCTTCCACTTGATCATCTCCATCCTCTTCTTTTTCATGTTGTTCTTCTTCTTCTTATTCTTCTTCCTCATCTTCTTTTTCTTCTTCTTTTTCTTCTTTTTCTTCTTCTACTTCTTCTTCTTCTCCTTCTCCTTCTACTTCTTCTTCTTCTTCTTCTTCATCTACTACTACTACTATTTCTTCTTCTATTACTTCCCCCTCCTCCTCTTCTTCTTATTATATTTATTCGTCTTTTTCTGGTTCTTGTTCTTCTTCTTCTTCTTCAATTTCACCTTCTTGTACTTCTTTTT